>CABEEJ010000812.1:166793-213494 GCA_901482245.1 Timema douglasi
ACTCTATTTTTACTCACTCTCCAGTTTCTGTGTACATTCGGCAGCAGGACGACTCGACGCAAAGAAACTCCGGTTAGCCAAGAATCATACCTGGAGATATGACTATTAATATGTTGTATATTTGAGGAATATCTTTTAAATAGATGGATATAATGTGTGCAGCTTGTAAGGTATTATAGTTGGTCAAGTGGCAGTAGATATAAATATTTCCATGGCTTTCTATTATTACGGATTAAATCCGAATAAAGGTTTTATTTTTTTTAGTAAAGGCTCAAAAATAAATAACTATATTTGTATATTTAAAAGACGAATAATTTTTGATTTAAAAAAATTCTATCATTGATTCAACCATAAATTTTTACTTTCTAAAATTTTCCTAAATCAATAAAATGTTATTTTTGTAAATAACTTTTTCAAAATTAGTTTACATTTTTTTTTTACTTTTTATCAAAGATTATTACCCTTTTTGAATTCTACTGTAGCATTGGATGTTCGAACAGTCCAATCCCTTATTCGAAAAATATCCCTTGGTATTTCATCATAGTGCTGCTGCATCCCTTAGTGGAAATATTGAACACTTTTATTGGTTATAACATAATATGCAGCATACATTCACTTTGAATAAATTTAATATTATATTTATATTTTAATATTGTTAATAAAACATTACATACTAAATCTAGAAGTAGTGCTAGCGTATCACTATTAACTGGTTTATAGAACCAACTATGGAGAATCTTTAATATTTTTTTTTAACTTTTGTATTCAGTATATATATATATATATATATATATCTTTGATTATTTACAGATATATAGATATATCAAAATGTTCTCCCTGGTTTCTACAACTTCCTCCTTCTTGTGCCCTTAAAATAGTGTAAGTCACGAATACTCCAGACCAGTAGGACCCATGGCGCACACAAAAATGTAAAACATGGTACACTTCCTCTAAGTTAAACCCTCCTCATACCTAACAAATGATGAGCTAGACAGCACACCCATCGCTGCGGATTCCAGCCCATAATATAAAAATCACCATTTGAATTAAGAACTTAATTTAATTAAAATTGTAAAAATGTATAAATAAAATAAAAACTTTAATAATTTTCATTTTATTCCCTTTATTTGTGTACTAGAATGTACAACAAATTTTAAAATTAAGCTTCTTAAATTATCTATCAGTTTTAATACATCAGTAAAACAATAAGAGAATGAATGAGAATAATTTAATTTGTAGTAATATTTTCTTATTTTTATGTAATTCTTGTTTATTCTTCACACACAATTTATCTCAAATTAAATTTCTAAGATAAATATATTTTTTGAGATAAAACTTTTTATTTAGAATATTATTTAACGCAACCTAAATAGATCTGATATTTAAGTCGATCAAAGTACATTATACATATTTTAAAAGAAACTCTCTTACCCAATTTTAAAGTAATGCTGACAATAGTATATTGGTATTGTAGTAAAGTACCAAATCAAGTTTGACAGTCCGACTTTAATATAAAAGTTTTCTCTAGTTTCTTCTAAAAAAGAATATGAAAGAAAAAATAAAGGAAGACATGTTAGGGTAGGTGAAAGAAAGAAAGAAAGTGTCTCAGTCGACGCATCAATTCCTTCAATTACTGACTTGTTGGCACAGAAGTTAAGTCACTTTACACTTCTTTAAAGATAAACTTTAGAAGGTGGCGAATTCTCTTGGCACAGTTCAGAAAAAAGCGAAAGAAGATAGCACAGCGGAAAGGAGTCCCCGCTCAAAAGTTTCGAAATCCTCAATCTGATGTTAAAAGCGAGAAGAAAACTTTTTGGAGAGACTATTGTCGAGGCGAAACACAAACTTTTTGGTTATGAGTTCCTTCTTAAATTAACAATGTACTAATTATTTACTTCGTGTTTACTCTAAGTAATTGGGTTAGACATCCAGATGGCACCGCGGCGCGGCGTGTTTTAGCTACGCTTTGTGAGAATTAAAATCTCAAGTAAATTATCTCGCACAGAAGGAGCATCAACATTATTATTTAGAACACCATACAATTTTAAAAAGTAAATTCTGCCATCAAGCATAAAACAAATTTAAAAAATATGCTTTTACAAAAGCTTGTTTGAAAAATGTATTTTTACAAATTTATGTTATTGTAACTTTAAAATAGAATAAAACTAAACCTTTTTAATGGTTAATGTTAATTTGGGTTTCTGAATATGCGTTTACCAACGCACACCTCATAATTTATATTATTACCAACATAAGTGACTTCAAATATTGTGGCTTAGACCGACTACAACCGATTATTTCCAGGCCTCAAATGAGGGAAATTGGAATATATTTATATATAGATATGATTTATAGCCCTCAAGCGAGATAAGTTGGATTACGATTACCCTTTAATATTATATATATGCCTTAACCGCGTGCAGTTGGAATATTATTACCCAGAAATATGATATATAACTCTCAACAATGTGCAAGTGGAATATTATTACTCATCAATATGATCTATAACACTCAACAATGTGCAACTGGAATATTATTACTCATCAATATGATCTATAACTCTCAACTATGTGCAATTGGAATATTATTACTCATCACTATGATCTATAACCCTCAACAATGTGCAACTGGAATATTATTACTCATCAATATGATCTATAACTCTCAACTATGTGCAACTGGAATACTATTACCCATCAATATGATCTATAACCCTCAACTATGTGCAACTGGAATATTATTACCCATCAATATTATTAATTAAATCCATCACCCGAGTGTGATTGGAATATGACTACCCACTAACTCGAATGAAGCCCCTCAAACAAATGCAATCGGAATATTAAAACCCATCCATATAATGTATAGTCCTAAACCGAGAGCAAATGTATTGTTACTTATCAATAGGATGAGAATTTTGCACGAATATACCCTGTTTTTCCTTTCGCTCGCCTCCTCGGAGAGAAAGTATTGTGATCTCAAAAAAATATAATTCAATATTTTGATAATTGTAGACATTTCATCACCCTTTGAAACAAACAAAAAAGTGGTTCTCGCAATGCCATCTGTCTGTCTGTCTGTACCTCGGTCTAGTGCCTAAACTATTTCATCGATTGAACTAAACTTGGTATTTGGGGCTTTCATAAGGTCCCGCCAAGGGGTTTTAGGAATTATATTTCTAACCCTAAAATTAACAGTAGTTTACTTAGGGTGGCGGGCGGGCGGGCAGGCAGGTAGGTAGGTAAGTAATAAGTATGTATAAATACAGTATTTTTGAGTATTTAAAATAACATTTTCTTAATTCTTAGGATAAATGTATTCATGAAGGCCACGTCACACGTTTCCTCTCTCTTCTCAAGGCCACGCCATACATCCAACCTCCCTTTAATTGTCGATCGTTTCAAACAACATGACCGTCTATTAGGTTCAGGAGCGAGTGTGTGGGGTCCGTGTTTACCTTTCCTTTTGAGTGTTTATATATTACCTATGGTAACTCTTTAATTTTGGTCTCTCTCTAAGACAACATATCTTGTGTTTTACAATTTTTAATTGTATTTATTTCAGCGAGTCGTGAATAACACCTTCAAATATGCCAAAAGACAAAACTGTGAAAAGTTTAGTGTTTAAACAGTGGGTTTAATAGGACCCTACGTTGGCAGCTGACGGGAAAACAATATTTTGCCTGGTTTGTTACAAACAGGTAAGTTTTAAATTGGTATTATTACTTAATAAAGATGCTACATTTATTTACTCACGGGATGGTTGTGTTCAACCTTTTCCAAGGTTACAATTCACACAACTCTCATTGAATAAAGGTGTTGTTACCTGGTTGATTAACATGGGTGACAAAATCATGGAAATAAAATCTACCAAGCAGTGACTATGCAAGTAAGTTCAGTACGTTTAATTAATTGTATGAGATGTCACCTTGAGAAGTAGACGAATCCAGTTGGCTGGTAATGTGGCAAGGATGCCTGAAGATGTAATGCCCAGAGCAGTGATGGAAGATATAACGAGAAAAACACGCATCCTTGGAAGACATAGACAGAGGTGACTTGTTGAACTGGAAAACTATCTAACCTGGGCTGGGGGTATCCGAATATTGGAGGATAGAGGCACCATTCCGACCAAAATGGAGGCAGCACGTGATATTCAGGGTCAATGATCGCTGAATTATTATTATTAATAATAACATAACATTGATATTTTCCGACATCCTGACTCCTGAGCCTAGGTTGTAAGAGTATATATAAGTAAGAGTATATGTATCCTGAATAAAATACGAAAAAAAAGTTCAAGTTTTTCAACACACTCAGACAGCTACTAGAATTCGAAACCGAGGAGTGAAAAAACTCCAGACAGCATTGGCAGTGGAGATAAAAAAAACAAGACCCATTTTCTATAGACCTGTGTCGAGTTCTAGTTGCAACCAATGTCTCGGGGAGACTGAGCAACCCTGAATCACGCACATTTTTTTTTAGCAAATACTGTCATAGCAGAATCCCTGATTAATCAACGTTGAGAAAAAATCATCTAAGATCCATCTTTTGAATAACTTTAAAGGAAGCACAGTTTGTTTTAGATGTTTGGTGAGGAATATTTTTTAAACAAGCAGTTACTTAAGTAACTTTATGATATTAAAAATGCAAAATGAAACGTTAGTTTTAAAAGATAATTTAAACATTTTAGTTTTCATTGGAGATCCCTACATTTGGTTGTCAGTAGGCCTACACGAAACGATCGGCTCTTATGGAATATATGGCGAAAGTCGTCTTGATAAGGTAACCCTCAAGCATGATGGCATTGCTTCGTAACCCACAGTACAGTACAATGACTCTGGGTGTCACTTATATAATTCATTGTTATGATGCTGAATTTAATGATTCTTACAGTTACAAATTGTTTACCGTCTAAATTCATTAACAGAGGATTCAACGTTACTCACTTGAGTATAGAAAATAACAATTTTATTGATAATATAGGTTTTTTAATTTTTATAATTATTAGTATTATAATTAATTAATATAACGAGTCTAGTTTAAGGGATTAGTTGGATTCTGATGCTTCCAAAAAAGTTGATACTACAAGCTAGACAATTATTATTTTAAATATACTGTTTCTAGTATTGGAAGATATGAAAGTGATTATCTCATAGCTATTTTTCATAGCTTGATTTATATAGAAAACAAACAAAATAATTTCTGATACCAAATAAAAAAAAAACTAACCAATTTATATTGGTGTCTTCTATAACATAATATTTTTGGGGATGCCAGGTGTAATGTATTGATTTGGATTAATCTAAATTATGTAAAAAGTCATGGATGAAGGTAATTTTTCTTTAAAGTAATATAGGTAGAGTATCCTTTTAAGATTCATCCATGAACAAACACGCGTTTCTCAGAATGAGGTGAAAAGGACTTCACCCTAAAATATATTTTTTTATACCTTCTTTCTTGTTAAAATATCTACTGCGTTGCTTCCTGTTAAAGGAAAAAGTTCATAGTATTTGGTAGAACACGCCATTTCTTTATACCAATAAGAAGCTAGCTCTCACAAAATGTGTCGCCAGGACTCTGTCTATTGGTTAGTTTTTACTTTGTTGACCAAGGGAGAAAATGCAAGGGGTATGTCATATATAGACCATAGTGCGTATGTTTATTCAGCAGTACAGTATAGACAGTACAGAATAGCGATAGCAATTAACGACGACGATGGGGAGGACGATCTCCGGGACCTTGCTCACAGTCCAACACATTATAATATAAGTCACTTCAATATCACAAGTGTGCAGTGATAACAAACATTTAACTGAAATATGTGCAAATAATTTACTGGTGTAATATAAATAAACCGTGTGTGAAATAACAGCCAACAACATTTCTCTTTCTTTAATAATATTAATACCGATTTAATTAGTGCTCGAACACGGGGCTATAGACAGCTGATTAAACGGTATCTTTTCCGTACAGTGATGATAGGCGCTCGATAACGGAGCTTTATACAACCTATATAGACATCACATCTTTTAACAGGGAATTAATCCGCAGTGAATCAATTGACACCCAAAGTAGGGTAATTGATCACATATTATTACAATTGACGCCCAAAGCGCGGCGTATTTATTCCGCAACGTTACACAGGCTGAAAATTCCTTATTTTTTAACTTAACACTTCAAAATTTAGTGAGATTTAAGAAGAATTAAATTTGTAAGCAAGTGATATTAGAAGTATATTTTTAAACAGGTTCAACATCTTTATATATGGCTGTCTTTGACTAACACAACTGTAACGATGTTCCAAACGCCAACAACATCTAATACCAACCACACTGTAATATGGAGCTTCAACACTCACTAAGTTTGGCGTGCCTCCTCTCCGTCAGATGGGACGCTGACACACACCATCAAGACGTCCACTCCCGCGGCTTGAACAAGTTAGACTGAGTCGAGGCCCTGGTCAACAACTCGCTCGTCATCGATGCCCGGCCAATATGAAACTAAAACTCAACTTGAACAAGGGTATTTCCTGTTCCGACCCGAGGATGTTCTATCATCTCCGAGAAACCGCTCGACTGTCCGCTAAGTTTCCAGAGCGCTAGTCGTCTCCCTTCCTTTTGTTCTATGTATCTACCCTCCTTCCCCCCCTCTTTTGAGAATACGTTGGGACTGTTTTGTGCTATAAAATGGCTAATGTGGGTAGAAGCGACACTCATTGTACCACTGGCTTAGACAAGGTGAGGGCGCCGGTGTAATACTAATTCTTGGGAAATATTCTTCAAAATTCATTTTCGGTTTAAATTATGGGGAGGGAACACGTATTCAAAATTACCTTTTGGGCCTTTGTTNCATTTTCGGTTTAAATTATGGGGAGGGAACACGTATTCTAAATTACCTTTTGGGCCTTTGTTGTTATTAAAACTCTCTGGATGGGTTTTCTAAATTGGTTTTAAGGCGGTTAAACCGCTAATCTATTATGTTAGTCTGCAGGGAGAAATCCTGGTTAACTTGAGTACTGCTTGTGTACTAGCGGCGCGCCCTTATCTTAAACGTTAGGTTACTATGCGGTTGCCTTGACATTTTCTAGGGGTATTATAAATTATATACTCTCGTACTAGATACGAAGATTGTTTCGTATCCCATTATTTCTGGTAGGTTTTTTTTATGATAAGCTGTATGAGTGTTACGGCAGGTTGCGTAACTCCTTCTAGCCATTTAACCTCTATTATTCTATGTTTTTCAAGTATTTGTAGGCTCTCTATTTTGGTCACATAGTGTCAGACCACTTTTACGTCTTTGAATATTGTTAACTAAACACCAGCCATCGTGGCTATTTGAATAATTCGCGCCTTTTTGGCAGGTTGTTTAAATTTAAATCCCACGGCTTTCAGCCCAACTATTTCCCCTGAGAGGGATGAAAATATTATACATTTTTGTAACGACTGAGCTTATGTTTTGCCGCATGGATCATAGGCTCTTGATGCATGTTTTCAGTAATTCTTTGTCTAGCTCTACCTTTGTTATCTTACCAAATTGTAATAAAAAATTATCTTCTCATGTGAACCCATGGTTGTTCTTTCAAATGCACCCTTCCTAGTGGTGGGCGTCACACAACTTTCTTAATGAAATGGAGAATGGGTTGAAATGGACTGGATACATTTAATAAAAGTTTATGACTTAAAAGTAAAATAACTCTTTCAGTGTATAAAAAACCAGTTAAAGCTTTAAAATAAAATGTGAGGATTATATAGACTTAAAAAGAGACTAAAAGATGATCGAACAAGATTTACTGAAGCAGGTTAAGGGGGCGATTAATGTTTCCTCTGTATCCCATTAGTAAATGATAGACCTGACCACAGAATTAAAGTAAAATTCTAGATGAATTTTATTAAAAAATATTAAATAGAAGAAAATAAATGTTTTTGTTGAATAATAATTTATTTATCTATTTCACTTTTTTCATAGCATCCTTCATATAAGTAACTATAAATGCATTCACAATTTACCACATGATCATAAAAAATACATGATATGAAAGTAAGTGTTTTTACTGATTTTTTAAATAGGTGCACTCAAAAGTTTCAACAGGGATGAAGATAGGGTCCTATGTTATGTGTACATCTGAACCGATATGGAATTAATTAATAAGGTGGAGGAGGATAAATAACGAGATAAGTTTAAGAACTATTTTATTGAATTCCTTCACGCCTTTCCAAAACAACCCTTACTTTATTGATGAAAGCGTTCAAATAGCTTTTATCTAGATCAAACAATTGTTTCTATGAAACCATTATTAAATAATATAATATGTATGCAGAAACTATTACATACAAACTCGTTTCGATGGCCATATAATTTAAGGTGTCACTTTCGCAATAGACTAGACTGCTGATGATGGGGATATCGGGGGTTGAATCCCGGTCGAGTGTAATGAGGATGGATTTCCTTGAATGGTTATTACACTCTCTCTCCATGAAAATGTGGCTACAATAATTCCAAGTTCAGCCTCCTTCCTAACATATTAACATAATTTTACATAAGCGTGTAGACAAAACGGATAGTAAAACGGGGTACTAAAAACATTAAACTATATTATATATAAAAAAAAAAAAAAGCAACGGACTGGAATAGCAAATTTTTTGGAAAATTCTATTAGAACAAATCACTATGAAATAAATAAAAAGGAATATGCATGATGCATGATACATGATGTGTTAAATTTGAATTAGTTAATACTACAAGAAAAACAAAATCAAGATAAAAGCCAAAATATTGTGGCGGGAAATCATTGGAATAAGGTAAATATTCTTTCCTTATCAAGGACTTATTAATAAGCATAGAATGTCTCAGAAAACCAGCGTTGTTCATCACAAGGACTAACTGTGCTGTCACAGCTTCACTGTCGCAACAAAATATGTAAAGCGTTACTTAATTAGTGATACAGAATCATCACTATCTGCTTTCTACATAGCTAATCTTTGTGCTCCAGAGAAATATAGAGCCGTACTATTAAGTGATTGGCCAGTCAAAAGTAAACGTGATTAGATGAAATAATCTTCTAATCTTTGAGAATGAATACAGCTATTCTTAGAAAAATCTATAACTAAAAATAAAGATACTTGTAATCAAATTATATTGGAAGCAACGTAAAGGAAGGCAGAGAGAAATATACATTTACCTGCTTCATGAATTTGCATTTAGTCACAAACAACTTACATAATTGTGAGTAAATCTTTATTACTTTATGAATAAATCAGTCGACATTTCATCCGAGATTTATCAAGCATTTCAAAGTCAAAATAATGTGGTTAGAGGAAAGGAGGGAATTAATACAACTTAAAAATGTCTAATTTAGCTCAGACAAAACGTAATTTTGTTTAATTAAGACAAATGGAATATTTAGCTAACATATAAAATTGATATGTAAGCAACTAGTTAATTAAAACTACGGTAATAATTTATCAAAAATCCTTTAATGCAATATATAATTTAAATTTTGCTAAGCTTGGTCAGTGATTATTTTTAGTTAAGATGGAATATCCTATTATTTCTAGTAATCTAACACTCCCAAGTTTTTATCCTGCCACATTAAATTTTGTTTTCAAACTTCAATTTTACAAACAAAAAAGTACAGTTTTTTTTAAATCTTGATAGTCACAAAAAAAAGTTGATTTTTATATGCAACTATTTTAAACAACAAACGTGTAAAACAATCAAAATTTATTTTTTAATATATAATAATTTAATAACTAAATAAACTTAAACCGGTAAAATGTAATCTCTAAATTTCAGTGAATCTGTAAGTTGGCTGTCTACTAAATTTAACTCGTGCTTGTGTTGGGAGATACATCTAATTTTGGATGAGAGTATGAAAATTTTCATAATACTAGCGGCTACCTACATCTACTAATTTAAAATCACTGGATCATAAAACGCCATTTTGTAGAAAGAAACGATCATAAGTGTTAATATAAGGTCAAAATCTTCTAAATAAAAATAAATATTTATTTTGAAGATAGTATAACTTCGTATAACCAACCCGGTAAGATTAATGAACGCTGAATGAAGAATTATAAATATTATCGTTTCCATGACGTGGTTAAATGTCATATTTAAAGGTGAAAACTGAGAGCGGTTGTTTAACCGCATTTTAGTACCCTTTCAAGTAGTACGCGTATATTAATATAATGGAGATGATGAAGGTATAGATGTATATTTAACGTACCAACATACTATGTAAATTAAATTACTATAAAGCCACATGGCTGACTCACTCAATGACATTACTTCCAGACAGGCTAGAAACTTGAAATTTGGCTAACTTATAGCTTTTAGCCTGTAACCGGCGCGAAAATTCCAAAAGTTAAACATTTTAATTTTTAACCCCCCCCTTCCCCCCCAAAAGAAGAGCAAAGCGATTATGGATATAAAACGGAAATCACCCTCCACCCCACACCCGACTGTTATTTAACACCTATCATCCCGTAACCAAAAACCCATTCATACACGATAATAACCCAATATGCATGCAATCTACTTTTTATCTTAAAATCAAAATTACTAAGGCAGAAAACAATCGAAGTTAAATAATAATAATATTTAGCACCGCGTCTTACTACCAGTTAAGGTTATACGCTTTAAGTACTAATTACTCTAATGGATTAGGAATTGGGAAGGTTGAATTAGAGGAAGTGAACCCGCATTTGCGTGGAGGAAGAGTGGAAAAACATTTAGGAAAAACCACACCCAATTCACCCGACCGAGATTCGAACCTCGATCTCCCCGTCCTCAGCAGTCGAGCTCAACACGACAAGTGCGTTAGCCAACTACGCCACCGAGGCGGGTAAAGTTAAATAGAAAGATAGAATAGAAGGTCAGTACATCTGAGGGTTTTACAATATTATATGGTCCGGTTACCCCAAAGATAAAGAAAAAACAGACTCTATCCCAGCTTCTAAAGGAAATTAGGTTTAATCTTACCAAATGAATTGACTAAAAATGATAAATAAATAAAACTAGTAGTTATTCTAGTACCTGAGACTATTTTTGTCGTGAGTCAATATAGATATAAGAAAGCGAGAAGGCCATTTACGAATAGTTTGTAAATAGTTATAATTTACATGAACATATTATCTACAGTACAACAACAAAACTGGGCGCTTTTAAATAAATTACCACAAAATGACTTAAAAATTTAAGTTGTTTCTAATATGATTAAAAACTAACGATCTTTGAAGAAGTAATAATAAACGTTTAATTTAGTACATACTTAAAATTATTGAAATATATAACAAAATATTAACTTAACACCAATTTAATCTCTCAAGAGTGCAAGAGTACGTCCACATGAACGACACTGTCAGTCCCTCCTCCCCCACTCGACCTCATCATGTACCATACTGTCAGCCCCTCCTCCTCCACTCGACCTCCTCATGTACCACACTGTCAGCCCCTCCTCCCCCACTCGACCTCCTCATGTACCATACTGTCAGCCCCTCCTCCCCCACTCGACCTCCTCATGTACCACACTGTCAGCCCCTCCTCCCCCACTCGACCTCCTCATGTACCATACTGTCAGCCCCTCCTCCCCCACTCGACCTCCTCATGTACCACACTGTCAGCCCCTCCTCCCCCACTCGACCTCCTCATGTACCATACTGTCAGCCCCTCCTCCCCCACTCGACCTCCTCATGTACCACACTGTCAGCCCCTCCTCCCCCACTCGACCTCCTCATGTACCATACTGTCAGCCCCTCCTCCCCCACTCGACCTCCTCATGTACCACACTGTCAGCCCCTCCTCCCCCACTCGACCTCCTCATGTACCATACTGTCAGCCCCTCCTCCCCCACTCGACCTCCTCATGTACCACACTGTCAGCCCCTCCTCCCCCACTCGACCTCCTCATGTACCATACTGTCAGCCCCTCCTCCCCCACTCGACCTCCTCATGTACCACACTGTCAGCACCTCCTCCCCCACTCGACCTCCTCATGTACCACACTGTCAGCACCTCCTCCCCCACTCGACCTCCTCATGTACCACACTGTCAGCCCCTCCTCCCCCACTCGACCTCCTCATGTACCACAATGTCAGACCTTCTTATTGACGAGCTTTTCAAATTTGAGAGTCTTTATCAACATATCATTTGAATACAAATTAACAGGAGCTAAATTTGAGAAAATTTTATATCTCACGTGATGAGACAGGGTGATAAATGTCAAACAAGAGTATCCTATCTAATTTAATGGAAGGAATTTTAGATCAAAGGTCACATACCCGTTCCGAAAACGATGGGCGATGTTTGGAGGCTTTCCCGTAACTATATATATACACACACACACACACAAATGGAAACATCGGACACAGAATGCAACGAGCCAACGTCTTCTGATATCATTTAAGATTCGATGGTAGACATTTCTCTCATTTTAAGCTTTAGACTACAACTTTGTAAAATTCTTCTTCAGATGAGGAGTTAATGAATATACCAATGTTCCATTCTAAGGCTTGAATTATTGATTCGTTAGTAGTTTGGGGAATAGGAATGTATTGAATCATGATCAAGTTTGAATTAATTAAAGATTAAATAAACGAATAAGAATTATCTATCCAATCACGTAATCGTATTATAAAATGTATGTTAACTGATATAACACTAAGTTTATTATATTTATTGAATGATAATAAAATATACTACTGATTTAGGGACAATTCCTGCCAGTGTGATGTTTGTAAGAAGTGAATGTCGTAGGTAGAAATGTTCGAAACAAAAGGCTAACATTATGAATAAGACTTTTAAAAGTTTATATTTGCAATATTGCGTCATCCCTTTCTTTTAACCGTTTGTCTATAACAAGAGAAAGAGTGCAGTGCTACAACAATCTGAAATATTACCGCCTAGGAATAACATAATAATTTAGTATTCATATTAAAAATATTAGAATGTAAACTAATTACAAGGGGGGAAATAATTATATTAAAAATTAATATTTCAAAAAGGTTTATCTGAAACAAATCTGTAACGATTAGTTCTCCTCACCTCTATACTGATAACGGTGTTTTAGAAACTGAGAATCTACTGTTACTTGTGTGGTGAGAATCAAGACAATTTGTACCCATCATTGAGACACAAGTTATAGCTCCACAGAATCAAACTCGAGCTTGTTTTGCAATCTAAAAGGTGGGGGAAGATCAAGAACAGTGGGAGAAACCTTATTGTGTCATGCACGCTTGTAATTTAAGTGGGTCATTTAACATTTTAATGTGGACGTTTTACTTTTAAGTGTCCTCACTAAGTAAAATTAAATAAAGCTAATATATATAATAGTATGGCGTTGAGTAATTCAAGAGCTTTAAACCGAGCTATAAACTGCTTTAGGATTGAGGTCAGCGCAGCTGGAGTGGGGAATAGAGGCTCGTCATATGCTCAACCAATCTGGGAGGGGTGGTTGTCATAGCAACTGATGCACGTTGCCAGATTTCTTGACAGTCACCGAGTATGCTTGCATACTAGTAATGCACAAACTCCCGCTATGTGGCAACTATGCTCCCCAGCCTAACCACCACGCGCATCCTAACTCAGTTTAAATCGCTGTATAGCGGTAAAGAAAGTGGGGGAGAAAGGGTGATACCAGCTGCTTGATATTGTGATCAATGTTCATCTTCTGTCTGACAACTTGAGCCAAGCATACATAAATATGCTATAGGTCATCAATGTGATATCTAGTATAAATACAATAAAATGTTGATGTAAGAGTGAAAATAAAATTTACATGATTGTAATATAGCTCAAGTTCTTATATTAATGTTGAAAAAGTGATTCACCACAACCTTTCAAGTGAACTATTTCATTCAAAATTGAGTTTTAAATCATTATACTTCATAAATGCAATTGAATAATGGTGAAAATTGGCAAATAAATAAAATTCAGTCAACAATAAATAAATAAATTCAACTAAGATGTTTAAAAAGTATCTTATTGTTTGTAGTTCTGTTAAACTCAAATAAAACAAATATATTCCTCATGGTCAATTTCCAAATTATTAATTTAATTATAGTATTCATCACTTAAAATGTCACTAAACCAATAATCTTTTATACGTTTTCAGTGATAAAATTAATGAAAACGCTATGGGCTATCCATAACTTTATCATTGTATAAAAAAAAGTTGCATTCGCAAGGAATGCTCGTGACATGTTTACTAGGTTTTATAAACAAGTTTAACACATTAATAGAACCAGTTTTTTTTTCATCCATTTAAAAAAATAAACTTTACAATGTTATATGTATGAATATAAAATATTTTTGAATTAAATTAGTTTGTAAAATAAAATAAAACTGTACTGACATAATAATTTTGTAAAACTATTTTTGTAAAGAATGATGTGTTTCACTGTGACATTGAAATTATTTTGAAATAGTGGTAGAGACATCTCTTCATTAAAATACCCCCAGTCCAAGCTTTTAAACGTGAAATGGCATATTCTATAATATGGCGTACAACTGTACCAGTACTGAGGGGCGTGGGCGTGTGGACTGAATTAAAACATTATTTAGTCTGGTTTGCTGGTGATGGTAGGAGTTCGTATCTCAGCCGACATGTTATGCATCATGTGAACTAACAACTGTTCTTCACGTTAGTGAAAGTAAAAAAATTGCCTAATGGCCGAGTATCAATTGTTCATATTATTTAGATATGTATTTATTAACTAAGCAAATGTTGCTGTGTTGATAAAGATATGATTTTGAGGAAACTTACTTGCATTTCCGTAGAGGGAAATTGTGAAATCATCAGGGAAAAACTCTTTCAGTGCACTTAGCTAAAGTTCAAAATTTATGTATCAACAGATTTTGACCAAACTGTTTTTCCATTGTCTTGTATTGTCCCTCTCTTGGCCAATTATTCTGTTGAAAACTACCCAATACCTCAAAACTTAACCAATCATGTTTATCCTTTTAAAATTAACATAATATATTGAGGTAGAATTTATATCATTAAAAGTGACACATTCTTACGATAGGTAGAATCTAAATATTGAAATTAGAATATAGTCTACAAAGTTCTCAGAGTATATAACATCTTTGGCAGTAAAACATATTTTGTCAGAGTTTGATTTAATATGGTGCAACTAAAGTCCTCTTTTAAGTCATTAATGCAAGTTAAAATATAAATAATTCCTGTGGCTCAAATTATCCAAAATAGATCATATGTTCAAAACATTTTAAATTAGTCATTTATTTGTTAGGCGATGGAAAATATTTGTATCTCCAATTTATATTTAACCCAATTAAAAAGTTAAAACTGTAGCATAAAAATTGAAATGTGTTTTGAAAAAATAAAATGAGTAGTTGAGTAGAAATCTATAATTTTTATGTGAAAGCTACAATAAGTAATCTATGTATTTGTGAGGTATTTGATATTCCAAAGCAAAGTAAATTGGTGAGCTCAATTTTAAATTGTTGTAAATGGAAAAAAATAAAAATAAAAAATAATTAATATATGGTGTTCTGAAATGCTAATTTTATATGGTACAAAAGAATAATGCATTTAACAATCATTTTCAAAAATAAGGTCTGGTCTCATCAAAATTAATTTTCAATAAAAATAAGTATAGGTAAATACTCGTAGCTTGCTTCTGGTTAACAAATATTAAACTTTCAATGAACATATTTATTAAATCATTTGGAAGTATAGGCTAAGCCATTTTTAAATAGTCTTATTCATACGAAATGTAATAATACGTGTTTTCGACCTATATCTACTTTTAAAGGTAAAAACTCCTCGCATTGTTCTTTAAATGGACACCATCCAGCCCAAATTTGGATTCAAAATGTATCATTCCCAAACATTGAAAATCTCAAACCTATTAGTATTTGACTAACATTAAATTGCTTACAGCCAATCAAGTTGATATGTATAAATTTAATAAATAAATTTAAACATTATTGGTTCAAATCTAGGTTCAAATTAAAACCTCTGCTTTGTCGATGAGTTATTCTAACAACTTAGAGAAATCATGCTTCATAACTTCCTCTATTAGTTACAGACATGACCCCTCAGCATCCCATCATCGGTCGTGGCTATTTTGTTAAAATGGTAAAGACAGACGCACAAATATTGGCTACTGTTTGGAGGATTATGATTATGCTCAGAGCAGGTAAATAATTTAACTATTCACCTCTGAACTTTTGTCGTTATAAGTTAAATAATATTAGTAACACAGTAATCATATTTACTATTGATAAAAATAGAGATAGTATGAATTAAAGCGTAACAGTTTGTTGAGTTGTTATTATACCTCAAATTCAAAGTAGTGAGAATAGTGAATTTGTTGGTAGATAAAAATATATAGTATAAATAATGTAAAAATAAAATATAAGTATGGACGTGAAATAACACCACAGTGCGAAAGCCTTGTAAAGTATCCCACTTCAATATACTGTAAATTATTTGTAGGGAATCGATCATATTCAAATCTCCCATATTTGATAAATAAGATTAAATTTATATCAATGAACCTAACGCCATTTACCTTAAAAAAACAAGCTTTATTATATTTCATGGTTAATAATCTTTATTAATTAATTTACATGGTGTCTGCATGTAAACATGTCTGTCCAGATGATATTTAGTGTCTTACGATGAGTTTTAAAGCTTAAATTTGAGAACATTCAAGACTAATAACTCAATAGGTGCCTAAAATTCCAAAATCCAAAACATTATCAAAAATTAAATCACTACTAAATGTCTAAGGGTGTCTGTATGCACAGCTGTATATATAGTAGTTATAGTAAACTAGAGCACGTGTTAATAACTATAATACACTTATATGTAAGCTAACTTAATCTATCAAAATTTAACATATGATACGTCTACTAATTAAAGGTTAGTTTTTTTTAGGTTTGGTTAATATTTAGAACTATCCTGTCACCCACTTCGGTGGTCACATGCTCTAAGGTACTACTCCCGCAATAGACTAAATGGCCGAAGGCAAAGAGATCAGGGTTCTATCCCAGTTGGGTGTACTCAGAGTAGGTTTTTCTAAATGATTTTCAACTCTCCCTCCATCCATATACGGGCACACTTCCTCTAAATTAGGCCTTCATAACTCCTAACACATTATTGTAATTAGTACATAGGCGTATTACCAAACGGGATGTAAGACGCGGTGCTATAAATAATATCCCATTGTAGATATGCCTAACGCTAGTTAATGATAAAATTTTAAACTATAAAATTCCTGTATAGTTTTTAGTTACTAACCTACATGCTTAATCAGTGTTAACTTAATATTTAAAAGTAATTGTCGAATTAAAAATCAACTGGAGTGTAAACCGGTACTAATTTATTCGGTTATATCACTTATTCAGATGCCTGAAAGTAGATTAGCAAGATTTACTTTTAAAATGTGTCATAAATGGGAATTCAAGTAGTGTACCTTTGGTCTAGGGTGCCAAAGTGGTATAGAAATATATAATTATCTAAGTTCTTATTAAGTTTACACACGCTTATAAATGTGTGGAACAATGAAGATTAAAACATATCAACAATGTTTTTTATACATATGTTAAATGTTTTGTGCATACTTCTTAAGAATATGTCTAAGGGAAATAGCTTTTTTAATGTATTAACTATATGTTGTATTGGAACTAACATCAAAGTATTGAAAATTAAATTATGGAAACATTAAGGACATGTACAATTCAAATCTTATAGGAAGCTCCTTTAAAAATATACAAAACATACTCTTTGCAGCCAAAACTTGTAAATTTAATTATATTGTTAGTGTGATTTTATAAATATTTATAGAATATCTAAAAATATTACAACTGTAGATCATACGACCTGGCGTATTATTACGTGAAATTATATCTTGCTACTTTTATAGCTGTCAAACGACCCTATAAAAATACATTACATAAATACGTTGCTTTTTTTAAATAAAAAAATAATAATTTGAGACTACTATCAAAACATTGAAAGTTTTAGTTAAATATATACCTTAGTTTTTAAGTCCCAAGCAATAGAAAAATTGTATTTATATAAATATTTTAGTGATATTGAAGCCAAATATATATACTAAAGAAACTATATTTTAAAAATAGAAACCATTTCCTAAGACAGAAATGTTTGTCTACTGTGTGTGGTTAAAATTTGTTGGAAAAGTCAAATTTAAACACTTACATTAATGATACAATATAATATTGTTGGTTATTTGTACCTTCGGTAGATTCAAATGACTCCCAAAGTTTTTATACGATTGGCGGTAGTTGTGTGGTCTGTAAACACACTTTAAATATATAAAATGACTAGCTGACCCGGCAAACGTTGTTTTGCCATATAAATAATTTTTAAGTAATTTCTAGTGTAGACAAAAAATAGCTTACTTATTGTAAGTGTGTAAGAATGTGGTATATGCGTGAAATAGGCATGGAGCGCTGTGAACGATGAGGGAATATAAAAATAACAAAAGGCAAACATTATTTTTAAGTTATTATAATTTATTCCTTAAAATTATATATCATTAATTAATCAATTACGACAGTAACACTAACAAACAATATCAATCTCTTAATGCCATAGCGTGAACAATATTTTTTGTTAGTCCATCTTTAGCTAACACAAACAAACTGGATGGTTTACCCACTCGAGAGCATGCCACGTATAATTGTCCGTGTGAAAAACATGGTGTTCTCAAATCTAAGCCACAAATAGACATCGTTTGACCTTGGGATTTGTTGATAGTCATTGCAAATGCCAATCTAATCGGAAACTGAATACGTTTGAATTGAATTGGCACATGACGATTGATCAGTTATCGACCGGGGATGAAAAATGATTAAATTACTAAAATGGCTATTAAAAAATAGGGGTTGGTGATAAAAGGGTAAAAATTTAGGGTTGTATGTATTTTTTAATGCGACATAATAAAAAAAATAAAGATATTAAAAAAATGTCTAAAAATTATAGAAAAATGTTAAGGGTGGACAACCCTTATCACTAAGGGGTATGAAAAATAGATGTTGGCCGATTCTCAGACCTACTCAATATGCTCACAAAATTTCATGAGAATCGGTCAAGCCGTTTCGGAGGAGTATGGGAACGAACATTGTGACACGAGAATTTTATATATAAGAAGATATAGTGGAATTAGGTATCAATCATGTAGGAAACATTTAATTTATTATTTTAGTTCGATTCAGATAGAAATAAGAAAATTTGACAAACACAAAAGCTTCCAAATAAAATGGCATACATCAAGACATAATATTAACGTTTGTCCCTTTTGGTAGATAATATAAATATTTATAAAATTATAATAATACAATAGTGAATTAACTTCAATATTGACAACAACATTATGTGTTTGTATTGTTTGAAGGCTAATCCTACCAGAATCATGTAATATCAAACTATGGAGTAAAAGTTGTTTCAATTGTTTGTAAAATAAACGAAAGAAATATCAATATCCCAAATATTATAAACTTGTACGATATCGTTTAAAAGCTTTTTTTTAACCACGTTTTAATTACTGTCCGGAATATTCACAGCAGTATACTAATATGACTAAAGAAGATATAAGTTTAAAGTAAATGTAATCGAATCTACGTGAGTGTAAAGTGGAAAACTATTTAAGACAAGCCATTCTAATAACACCCGCGAGGGAATCAAACACCAACTTCTCCAACAGTGGTAAACCAGACCAGGCGAAGTTGATTCCTTAGTCTTCATGCCCACAAATACGTGTTTGATATTAGTGGTAAATTGATGAATGCTATTTTAAGCTTAAAGAAAGTATTATAATAGTCTTAAACAAAGAGCGTATGGAAAGCAATAAAATAAGTATAGTAAGTAAGTAAGTAATCTCACAATCATAGACCTAGGCATAATATTGTTAGGTTAATATATAAATACAATTTGTAATATATTTGTAAGTATTATTGATGTTTGTATTTTTAACCCAGGTAATAACTGACCCCAACAATAATGTGGACGTATTATGGTTATTGGACAACAATCACCATATTTTAAATAAACCAATCTTGTAAATTTGATAGAACCGAGGTCCTCGTGACCTAGAACGAGGTATGGAAATGTTGCGTGTCCCGGAGAAAAAAAATGAGGCAATGTTAGCAGCCCATCACATCAACAAAAAGTTATTATATAGGTCGGGTCAATCTCGTGATCTAAGAAAGTTTATATTTGAAAATATTTGTTTTCTTTATTTCAAATATACACTTGCTGAGGTAATGTGAATGTAAAATGTGTGATTATAAATTTCAAATTTCGAATTTCAAACATTTTCATTCCAATATTGAAGTCTAATTTAATAAATCAATAATCAACCATGTATGTTTGCAAAAAAATATTACAATATTTGTCGGGAATTAAACCAATGTCAAAACTAATAAACTCAATTAGCATCTTTAATACATCTGGTGCATTTGATTTATAATTACTTTTAGGACGGAAGATTAAAATCTTGTAGCTTTGTTCATATAAGTAAATTACCCACGGTCTTTTACGAATAGTATGAAATATAGTTTTAGCTCTACAAACCTATTTCAACATAATTTATTAATAAGGAGAGAAAACCACACGGTATAAAATAGCTCATTACCAATAAATATTATACTTTCTGAGTTTCAATAAATTAAATTAAAACAATTCCATATGCTTTTGGTCTCTTTGTAGAGGGATGACCATTTGTCATGTTAAAGTGATCCTTTGTTATGTGTCAACAGGCACACCTTATATTTTTGAAGACGAATGATTATGAAAATGGGGCTTTATAACTGAAAAAAGGGGGCAGGATTGTCTCGAACAAACTATAGTACAAATAACCATAAAAAGTACTTAGTTCATAGCATTTAATCACAGTAAGTAGAAACAGTAGTAAGGAGGAAGAATGGTGGAGGGATAGAGAAAGATTGAGGCATTTTACTAAACTGACCCAGCCACAAGCTGGAGGCAGTTGTTGTTGATGATGATTATGTCATCGAAATTAAAAAAATCCATGAAGGTAAACCAGACTTGCCTTCTAGTCTAAAACTGAATCAGCTATGCATATGCGCTTAATTTTGTCACCAGATCATACTACCCATTTGGGTCGTACGCATATGTACTGATTACTCCAATGTGCTAGTGACGAGGAAGATTAAATTTAAAAGAAATGTATCCATAGTAGCGTGAGGATAATTAGAAAACCATTTATTATAAAAACTCTGCACACCCGACCAGAATTTAAATTCAGATCTCCCAGCCGTTGGCAGTCCAGTATATTGCCAAAATGATGCCTTAGACCACACGTCACCAACTCATTAAGTATGGAATTAACCTTCGAAATTTCAAACAATTTTGCTAGATACCCAAATAAAAGTTTGTGCTCGTTAACACGTAATTAAAAAATAAAATACCATTCACACATAGAGTACACTACATTTTAGCATTCCCCCTTGGAAACGACCATAAATAAATCATGGCCTCGAAACGTAAGATGACTATGTCATAAGTCACAAGCATACACATCAGCTTATATTATGTGATTAGCCAATGAAGATGTGCATGCAGTGAGGCAGCCAGACTTCTTATTTTGATATTGTTATGTAAAATAGTGTTGGGAAGAAATACTCCTGAGCGAGATACCGAAAATGTCAAGGCGAGCTACTGGTAGCTCGCAATCGAAAGTTTGGAGACCTTAGGCTTAGAGCATTTTATGTGGGTATATGGGTTTTATTGATAGTTTAGAATATAATTATGATATATATATATGTGTGTGTGTTAAATTTAATTTTGTTTTCGGTCCTCCAACATAATAATGCCAATTTACACATAGCTTAACACCTAACACACTAACATAACATCTTCTAAATAGTAATGATCAGTTTACTCAAGAGGAGAAATGATAAAATAACCGATTGTCGCTGTACCAAATGTGTGTAACAAGCTCGCAATATTGAAGACATTTCCACCCCCCATTATAGTGACCAATATGAAAGTCTTTAGTAAAAAGTTTGTGGGTCCAAGGTGTTGGTAGCAGATGGCGTTGGTGTTTCTACTTCTTCGGAAATTAAGGGCCAATATGATGGGCCAAAGGGGAGCTGCAACATATGTTCGCTAGGGGGCGCTAATTCTATAACCTTGTGGGGAAAAAAAGAAGAGGTAATGAAATATAAGATGTTGTCATCAACTTTTGACATGTTATTATCACTATTATCATTACGAGACCTAAACAAATACTTTAGGTGTGCCGTTATTGATTTTAGTAAGATGTGCCGTTATTGACTTAGAAACGTTGAGTGACATGAGAATCAATCATGAAATCTTTCCACATTATATTATTTAATATCATTTCTTTTGAGATTGGCATGAAACCCGGAAAGCTTGTTAGGCACAATCAAGTGGAAAGAACTTTCACATTGCGCATTGTGCATTACGCCATTGGATACGGTGAAAATAAAAAGACCTCCATCAAGTACATAATGGTGAGGGCCATCAGGCGGCTTGTCTTGCAAAGTTTACCTCCCGACGTGCTGAGAAATAGCATGTGCCAATTGAGATTTGTCAGCCTTTCAAATCATCGTCCCTGATCAATTAAGGAAAGGGGATATGCACATAGCTAATATGTAATGCTTCGTCTAGGCTGAAGTTTCCGGTATTAGCTAAAACTAGCATTTTATCCTGGTGTAATGCTCACTTCATTGCTTATTTTCACACTAGAAGTATATGAAAGTGTGCGAACTTTATCTGAACGCTTTGTACGATATGTGAATACCTACTTTCCTATTATTTCAGATAACACACTTTATTTACCAGAAAAACCCAAAATACAAATAGATTGGTGATATTGATAATAGTTATAATAGTGATTCTGATTCAAAATAACTATTATCATTACCAACAACCTCTAAATGGTCGCTTGTATTTGGGTTACATATTATAGTATTAATAGGTGACTTTTTTTCACATAAATGCATGAGTAAAAACAGTAATATGCAAACAAATTCCGCAAGCAGTTACTTACCAATGAAAAACTAACATATATTCAGCCAATTACGAGTGAAATTTATAAAACCTATTTTCGCCGCCATTTTTTCAATATGGAGGTGGTTTATCTAGCTATAATTGGTGTGAACCTTGGACATGTTACTCTGAACATTCTTTTTTTAATGATGGTGAAAAATTCATTTCTAATGCACTATTTTTTGGCATATAGGGCTATTTTTCTTATCTTCCTTTGTCTAATAGCGAGACATAGGTTTGTATCCCAGGTGGGTACACTCGGATGGCTTTCAACATGTGTTTTTATGGATTTTCTTAAACTTCCTCTACACAATAAGGGGTGTATTTCCACCGAGTAAATCCTCTCTTATTAACTCTTTAGGGTTCCACCTACTTGAAGGGAAATATCCCCCCCAGTTCTATATGAGGAGGTGATTTCCAAAACTTCATTCTTCCATTTTTATCATTTTTCGAGCTGTATATGTTGTGTCATAGATCTGGCAGCCCTGCAGCAGAATATAATGCCAGAATGCACCAAAACAGTCTTATTCTTAGTAAAATAAATATTTGAAAATCAGTTGTCTTTCCATAACTTCATACTTCCACAAAAAATATTGTTCCAATACTTAATTCTTCCACACAAACATGCTCGTGCCAAAACTTCACATATCCACAGGAGACATATTGTCCTACTATTGAGAACCATTCCATAACTACATTTTTCCATAGTTTTCTTCTATGAGGGATTTGATGTAACTAAAGTAGGATAATTTTTTGTTAATCATGTGGTATTTTGTTTAAACTCAACAAATCCTTATGAAAGGGGAGGCAAATTATAGGACAGATGTCAGAATTTAAACCTCTCTTAAAGAAGGGCAAACGCTTAAGTCAGGTAAACCCTGACCTACTACCTAACAAAGTTACTGTAAAATCTGAAAAATTGAAAGATGTAAAAGTACTGCTGGAAAAACATTTTGGCGAAGATTGGGAGTCAATGGAGAATCTTGTCTACTACTCTAACACACTGAAGGAACAAGAAATTCCAGACATTAATGAAGTTGAAGAGGTTGAAGAGAGCATGGCCTGGGAAGAAACTGAAGATCTTAGAATATAGGTGCCTGATTTTTTTTGTGTAGTGCCGTTAGACACTTGAAGTTATTTTAGTAGCAAAATTTGTTTGTTTATAATCAAGAAAACCTGACAAACTTTTAATTTAGGTGGATTTTAGGAACATTATTAACGTGTGTATAAGCTATAGTCCATTATTATAAGTAATTTTTACTCAATTTGTGATTCCCTCAATAAACACCATATAGTGTGAAACAGTTTTGGACATTTCACTTAACTATGTTAATCTGGCGGATGTTTAAAAACTGTATAGATCCATAAGTTCTCATTCCAAAACTTCAAAATTCCAAACCAATGCGCCAAAACTTAAACAATCCAAATTTTAAGTCATTTTTACATAAAATGTGTATCCCTAGGATTATTTTTGCGCATACAAATCCCATTCACATACTATTAACTTTATTCCAATACAATCAGATTTTTGAATTATGCTTTTGTAATAAAATTAACGGTTTTTCCTGTTTTCCCAAAATTATGCCAGAGTGGAAGAATGAAGTTTTGGAAATCACCTCCTCATATATACTATAGAAATGGCAGTTCTGAATCCTAAAAAAAACTACTAGAATAATCCCCTATTTTCTTAACGTTTGCTATCACCACACAATAAACATTTACTTTATTTGCCTGACAAAAGCTGTATCTATGTTTCTAACAACATAATGATCTAGGAACATTGATATTCCTCTTGAAACATCCTTAAAAATGAGTTGATTAAACCTTTTCATATTTTATTAAAACTGTAAAGATTAAAATGTAAGTTCTTTAATTATTTAGAGACATTAATCTTGTCGTGAACTATTTAAAACAACACAATATTTCTTAAATAACGTGAAATATGTGGACGGCAATACGCATATATGAGCTTCAGTAAGTAGTCCACTTAATAAACATTTGTTTTAAAATAAATAATACTGCATACATCTATTAGCATTTTAAATGTTATAGAAACAACTAGAAATTGTTAATTTAAATGTATAGATGATTGGAATATTTATTAATAAATCAATATGAGCATCACTTTTATGGTAATGTAAGTAATTTTCATGATAATTTTTATTTTATAGACAGTTTTTATTAATCTATGAAAATTATAAGCTGTGAAGACGTAAATAACTTTTGATGCAAGACATAAACCTATTATTAGTACCCCATGGTTTGAATTTAAAAATGTATTGGGATATTTGAAACACACTTATGAAAGTTTAGTAAGGAGAGATTAATATAGTATATATATTGTAGTTGACATGATTTAGTTTCTCAGTCAAATAATGAATTTGAAAATTTCAAGAAACGAGAACATATTTTGAATAATGTGTTGTTGTTTTTTTAAATTAATTAAAATCGTTTATTCCTTTTGTTCAGTATTAAATAAAATAAAGCATTACAGAGAAAAATGCGTAGAAAAAATAATGTAGTGATTTATTTCTCAAAGTAAGCCCAGTAATACAATGATAGCGTTGATGCATTTTGTAAATAGACCCCTTACTCTTAAAAATATGAATAGCTATCATCATTATAATAATTCAAAGGGTTAAGACAAAGTTAAACTTTCTTTGTCGTAAGTACAGTACAATCTGTGTTTTCCTCTTTTATGTTTGCTTATCTACATTCTACACGATCTGTGGATGAGAGAAGCCGAAGAAAACAATCAGAGTAGACACGCCGGATCCCGCATTGTGAACATTCCATCTGTTGTGTTGGGACGCTTTGACGCGATCGCAGCGCCTCCGACCGCTCTTCTCAACCACTATTCATCTTTCAATAGAAACCAATAAATTTAACTGCACCTTCAGCATATTTTTTCAAAACGTTTTTTCTAGTGTTTTTTGTTTTTGTTGTTTTTTTCCATCTTAACATCCTCTTTGAAATTTTCTTCATTGCTTTGTTTTTACTTTCTGTTTACTGACTTTTAAAATATGTATGGCGGTGGAAATTAAAAACATAAAATGAAGTTGGCTGTTTTAGATCACCTCTATTAAGCTTTGCATATTTATCTAGTCTTGCAAAAAATATGTCATAGATTTTAATTCATGGTTTTCACAAATATATAAGTAATTATTGTGGGTTGTGGATAACTATTGAGTGGTTCACCAACTACTACAATCAGACTCAATAAACTATAAAGAGAAAATGGGCCCTGAATATTATACGAGCCAGCATGGCATTGGCACGTCAAGTTAAATGTCTGGGGTTCGATTCCTATGTCCAGATTGTCGTATTTCATTTAGTTGAACTCTTCATAGAAATTGTTTCTTGTTCTGGATTGAAATATCAGTTATTTTTCATCTAAATTAAGAAGTATATTGGGTAAATTTGAAATACATACAGTTTTTAATGAAGGCTCAGGAAATACTGATTTAATATTAATGAATATATTGCTAAATTATTGAATGTACCATATATTTACCATGTTTGAAATAAATGTATAACTGTAAAATATTAATAAAAAATGACATATTTAAAGTGACAAATTAAAAATATCTTCTACTTTACCATTAATTTTGTCTCAATGAAGACTCACATTTTAATAAAGAATAGTAATTGTTAAATATATTTGATTCACCCAAGCTAAATGCATTTTTATATATAAAGCTGAAATCTCCTACTCACTATCACTGTATCTCTCGAATCTGTGGTGCTGGAGTCTTGAAATTCGGCAGGGAGGTTCCTTTCAGGTCGTAGGCAACCAAAATGAAGGGATTTTGCGGAATTTAACCTCAATGGGGGTAAAACGGGGGTTGGAATATTGTGATCGTCGACAAATTTAATAGTTGAGATAGAAAGCTGAAATTTGGCAGAAAGTTAAGGGGGTTACTTTACATAACCATTCAAATTCAAATGGGAAATTTCAAAATTTAGCTCTGGAATATAGAGGGAGGTCCGATAATCTGAAAATACATTTTAGATTAAGTAGAAAATTAAAATTTGGAAGCCAGGTAAAGAAACAACTTCAGATAACCTAATAAATCTAGAAATATCTCATTTCTAAAAGTGAGTTGGATAAAAAGGGGAGGTTCAAAACTTCTAAAACTAATAGAAATAACCACTTGTTACCATGGTACAAAATTGAAATTTGGCAGGCAGTAGTGGGACCACTTCAAATAATAATTATATAAAAGTCTGAAAATTTATAACATTTAAAAGGGACACTGGGATATAAGGGAAGTGTGTATAAACAAATGTCTTTAAGTTTGGTAAAATATTATAATTTGGCAGTCAGGAAGAAGGAGAACTCCAGATAACCAATTAACTCTTAAAATTGATATTTTTAAATGGTAGTAAAAAAATCAGATAAAAGGGGTTAGGTGTTTAACATTTCTAAAACTAATAGAAACTATTAGGAAATATACAGGGGGTCGTAGGTGATATTTCCAAAACATATATTGTGTGCTAGATAACAGCAATTCGTTAAGCAGGTATAGGGACAATACCAAATAAATAAAAACGTTTGAAAAGTTTAAATTTTAAAATAAAGTTCTAGAAAATTACGGGAGTTAGTAGGGGGGCAATTCTGTGTTTCCTTGGTACCTGGCAGCACTTCGAATAAATGGCAATCATAGGATTATGATTACAACCCATTTACTCTATCTATGATTATAAATTAAGTACCCCGTTTTACATTTTATATTCAATTGTATTTATTGAATTCTAAGATATCTGAGCCCTCACATTATTATTTTTGGAATTATTTGCATCAACAAACTCGCTTTTTAATATCTATGGCATCACTTCAACATTTCAAGTGCCTGCAGCGGCTATTATGACCGTGTGTTCTAATTTAATTATTCAGTTTCAGTGAGAGGCTTAAAAGCTTACTAATTGACTACATTTGAATATTTAAACAGGCATAGCAAAAGGCTTTCTATTTCAGTATTGTCACAGTATCAATTAAACAGCACCGCCAATAATAACATTTATGTAGTTACTTTAGTATAGTTCAACCATCTAAATACGGTGTGAGCGATAATTTAAACTAGGATTAAACCTTAGACTAATGTGTGTGGGCAATATTCAAAAAAACTAAAGACTATATTTTAATATATATGTTTATTAGTCCTACAAAACAGAATCAAGATTATTACACCGTCATCGTTGATTGTTTCAACGCCAAAAATTGGAAGCAAAAGAGATAATATATATTTAAAAATAGGGACCATTTTGGTAACAAGTAGGATATAATGAAAATTTCCTTCTTTTAATTTATTTCATAACTAATATAGCTTGTGACTTGATTAAGAAATATTAAAAAAAATTGATGTCCGGTAATATTCTAAGAAATACCTGTGTTTGTTAGAGGGGCATTCATTTTGTATGTAATACAATTTCATGTAGTCAATGTCATCGAAAAAAGGCGATAGTACTGTCCAGTTTGATTTGCCACTGACAAGAGGTTCAAATTCCGACCGTGAAAAGATGTGATTTTCTCTAAACAGCCCCACAATTTTCCTACTCGAAGATAAGGGTACATTTCCTCTATATTCTACCGTACTCATCCGTGTCCAATATTGTAAAACTGTGGATTGTCAGGCTGAGTAGTAAGATGTAGCGCACACAAATAATTAAATAAAAATTTATTTGAAACATAATTGCCTGAATCACATCAAATTTTATTTTTAATGGTATTGACACAAATGACAGAATTATAACAAATTATTATTTCATGTATAAGAAATTTGCTGCTGGCCATTTTGATAATTCACTTTAAATTTGAATACATTATATATATATACATATTTGAATACATTATATATATATATTTGAATACATTATATATATATATTTGAATACATTATATATATATATGTATATATATATATATATATACATATATATATATTTGAATACATTATATATATATACTTTATATTTGAATAAATGATATATATTAATAAATATATGTAGATATTTATTAATATTATGTCTGTTCTCAATCGTTTGAATTTTGAGGCATTTATGTTCTAGTAATTTGTTTGACTAGAGAACGGTTCTCCACGTGTCAGAGAAACCTTCATGTTGGCATGGTTTTAAAATAAGTTTGTTTTAGATCACATTTATCCCCAAGTTCCTGATACACTTGTACTCTAAGAGTGCTTGTTTTCTATGTGGTAAAAAACGATTTGAGTTCCCCGAGCTGTTATTTTCTTATTCAGTGTTCTTTTAGAATCTCGATTGGGAATAAATGTCGCAAAAAAGGGCTCCAAAGGAAAAGTTGAATATTTTACCTTCCTGTTGTTTCTTTTTCCAACAGATTGGTGTCCTCTCTCTCTCTCTCTCTCTCTCTCTCTCATGGCATTTTTAACTTATGAGTGTGCTCAAGACTTTAGTGTGATGAGATTTTTCTTGCGGTGTGGTCGGCTGGAGAGAGTCCCTCAGGGGATTCTCCACCTCGACAGAGATTCAAGAATGGAGCCGAAGGGAATGTCGGCGGCAAAGGGCACAAGAGGAGCAAATGAAAGAGGGATAGGAATTTAAGGAAGGGTTGGTGGTAGGAGATGCTAAAATAGGGGATGGAATTGGTGAACGCTAAACTTTTCGATCGAGCCCATTCTTCAATCACACCAGCCCACCCACTCCTCCTTAAAGGGTGAACCCCCGTTCCTTCCTTCTTTTCCAGCCTTAACATCCGAGCTTTTCCAAACCACACCACAAGGCACGCTGCGTTCTGTTCAACAACAAAAAAAAGTTTGCTCTTCCCTTTACTTCCCCTTTCCCTTCTACTTCCTTCTCCTTATGTTTCTCAATACCTCTCACTCTCTCTTTCCCTTTACAACCCCTTCTCTTCTTTTATTTTCTTGTCAAGTTTCGCTGATGTTCTTTTGTCAGGTTGTGAGTGAGTGAAGGTGTTTGCAAAGTAGTCTGGAAGTGCATGTCTGTACCTGCCATCTAGTAAGGGAAACTTTCCCCACCATTATAAATCCGTTAAGACGCAATAAACTCAATATTAAAACAGATAAAAAAAATATGTTAAACTAAAAGTAAACTTCTCTACCCAACAAGTACTTCTTTTTGCCACCGATCTGTATGAAAGCATGCACTTTTCAACTAAACTGCTCTTAAACTACGTGAGTTACAAGTTATGTTCTACAAATAAACTAATTTGCAATCATGTAACATAATGATCGCTGAATACGTTTCAATATTTTGAAAATATTTATCACAAGCTTTTTAGTTATGTTATGGTGCCACAATAAACGATTTAAGAGGAAAACTACTTGAATTTTCATGCCATTAAGTATAAACATTTTATAATAAATTAGTTTGATTTTGGGTTGCTATAATGGTAGTATTTAATACTATATCAAGCTTTTTCTGTTATTATTGAAAGCTTATAGATCATTTAATACATCTTTTACATTAGCTAATTTTCTAACATAATGTGTAAAATTAAACTTTCAAATTTTTAGATTTCATTTTTAACTATACGTGTCTCATTTTCCCGGTAAAGTGACCACGATAACTAATTTACGTAAGAAAATATCTCCAATTTTGATCATATCTCCACAACTCATTGATATACGCAATAACTTATATAAAAGTTTTAGCCCTATTATAGGATAAAAAACTATTATTTGGAATGGATTTCTTATAAAGCCAATAGTTTCCGAGATATTGGCTAATAAACTTTCTAGGTCTGGAATATCATAAGGTGATTTTTATGCACTTTGGTGAAAAGAGAGACTACTTTTTTACTTTCTCACTATCTTACAGGTAGAGAAAGTATTGTGATCGTCCAAAAAATTGAACTCGAGATTTTGATGAATGTGGACGTTTCATGACCCCATCCCCGAATCCGAAAAAGTTGTTTTTGAATTTCCGTCTGTCTGTCTGTCTGTACCTCCAAATAGAGCCTAAACCATTTTACTGATCAGGCTAAAACTTGGTATCAAGGGTTTTCTTAGGGTTTCCCCAAGGGAGTTTTGTAATTGGATATATAACCCTAAAATTAAGGGTAGTTTACTGAAGGGCAAAAAGAAAAAAGGTCGATTTTCTCAAAATCGGCTGTTACGATTTATTAAATTTTATTTCTAAGCATTTATAAATATTCTTAACAAAATGGCTACTCTCAATATTTCGGCAAAATGACTTTAAGGGCTCCGGTTTGATGCGTACATTTTCTTTTTTTTATAATATCTCCTAAACTACATGAGATATTAAATTATTTATCTTAAGAATAAGTAGGTCTAATTATAATACAAATATTTTATTTGAAGCATACTTTTATAAAACCAATAACGTTCAAACTATACGCAAATATTAATATTTTTTACCTTTTCAAACACAAATGGTTAAAGTATTGCGACCACAAAAGAAAATATAATCCGAAATGTTGATGGATGTCGACGTCTCACTCTTTACAACTATTATTATTATTATTATTATTATTATTATTAGTACCGCGTCTTACTACCCGTTCGGGTTATACGCACTTACGCTAATGTGTAATGGTGGGGTGATTGTGAGATGAAATGAAGGACCTACAGTTTAACGTGGAATCCGAACCACGGTGGTGGACTGGCATTCCCCACATTCACAAGATGTCTTGTCAGAGGTGAAGGAAGGGTTTGGTAATCATATAAATCTTTGCCGGGACCGAGGATCGAACCCCGGCCGCCAGCATATAAGTCTGACACCTTACCCCTAGACCGCCAGGTCACCCCTTTACAACTAAAGCCCACAAAATTGTATTAATATATTTACCAATATCTCAGAAACTGTTGGTTTAATAAAAACATATTTCATATAAATTTTTTTTATTTTTAATAGTACTACAATTTTGCAATGAAAAGTTATTTAGTATCTCAAATAGTTGCGTAGTTACGGAAGTTTCAGATTCTGTAAAATACCCTAAAAGTAATTTTCTTAGGAAAATGAAAATAGCCAGTTTATTTATAATCTTAATCAACACCTATAAACGAAATTTAATCAAAATCGTTACAGCCGATTTTGAGAAAATTGATTTTTTTTCTTTTCGCCCTTTATCAAACTACTCTTAATTTTAAATTTAAACAGACACACAGACTGACGTAATTGCAAAAACCACTTTTAAGCCTTCGGGGGTTAATGAGGTTAATGAGGAATTTAATAGCAATGCGATGGCGCGAAGATTTGCAACACCGGGACTAAAAAAAAAGAGTTTTTCATAAGTATAGTGCAATTTATAATTTGGCTTGCTAGTGTATATTATTTCGTTTCACATATATTATGAGTTTTGAGTAAATATCTCCATTTTTAAACAATAGGGCGAGAAAGTCCGTGTGGAGTCCCGTACTATTTATTCTTAACATGTTTTTGTAAAAAAATATTTAATTTATGCCCTTTGGATGATTAGTGTAGTGTTTTTCCCATTATGTTCCTGCAACAATTTATATCGTCTTGTTTCACATATTTAACGATCTTAATGTAGGCCTAAATGTCTCTATTTTTAGTTACAGGAGGTATGAAGTCTGTTTGGTAAACCATATCACTTAATTTTACATGTTTTTTTTAAGTTTCTATAATTTTCTACCATTGACATACCACGCAAACAATACATCATTTATTATAGTTTTAATAGATCTACTAAATACATTTTAGCAGTGCTGCTGCTTGTGGTGACGAGAAGAAATACAAACATTCCTGTTGAAAAGATTATCGGAGTTCTCCCTGAGCGCTGCTTGAAATTTTTTTTAAATAAAACAACACAATGATTTGGTATAAAAGAGGATCATATCCAACCAAATAAGCAGCCAGCATTCGATTGAAGGAAGGATGATAAATCACAATATGGGAAAATACAACCAACAAATGAAGGTGATCCATCTAGTGGATTGAGTGGTAGCACGGCCAGTCATCGATACTAAACTATGATTGTCTGAAAAATAATATCTGAAAGTGAAAACTAATGTTGCTATGTTTACTTTGTGAGATTTGTTCTAGGCAACTAACATACTCTCATTGTTGTAATAAAATATTTTGTAATCAATTAAAACAAAGCCTAAGAGTCTAAAATAATACATCATTTTAATATGAAACATAAAGATGTAGAATTAATAAAGTTGCCATTAAGGTTGTTTCGACGTGTTTTGATTTTAGTTTTAACATTAACACTACTGTACATATATACTTTTATTATTTTAGGAAATTTTCTGTGATTTGTGATAATTCCGATTCAAATTAATAGAACAATTGATATTGTTGGAAACCTTTTTAATTTATTTCATAGTTATATCAACCTTTTTTACGTCTTTATTAGTTTTTCTGCCAGATCCCTGAAATAACAATAAATTCGCGAAATTATTTTATGTAACAATGTAAATATTGTTGACGGACCATAACATTTTTTTTTTAAATATGGACTGTTAATTTCCAAATGTTCACTATTTTTTTTATAACGCAAAATATAAAATGGTAAATATAATTCGTTTAAAGTAGGTTGAACTATTGTAGACATAAATTCTCACGGTATTTTTATTGATCTAAATCTATCACATTTTGTTGTATTAAAGTGAATAGCCTTCACCAGTGGGCACTTATTCACATATGGTTTAATTGTTTGTTGACTTGGAGGTAAGGGTTGTGATCCCAGCCAGGTGTACACAGGCAGTAAGTACGAAATGGTTTTCAAATCTCCTTTTATAAAAATACTTTCACACTACCTCTGAAATGATACCTCCTCACCTCTAGCCCATTAGTGCAGATATATATATAATGTCAGTCCTGAGTAGGCGTGAATTGAATCAACTAATTTAAGAGAGGGCGAATGGTCACCCAAATCGTATTCACATCCCATGATACCCGTCTGGAATATACGCATATCTGCACTAATGAGCTAGGGGCGAGGAGGTAACATTTCAGAGGTAGTGTTAACGTGTATAAAACAAAATATTCAAAATAAAATATAGCCTATGTTACTCGCTGATAATGTAGCTTTATATTGGTGAAAGAATTTTTTTAATCGGTGCAGCAGTTTTTGAATTTATCCATTACAAACAAAAAAACAAATCTTTCCTCTTTATAATATTAGTGTAGATATATATCTACACTAATATTATAAAGAGGAAAGATTTGTCTATATATATATATATATATATACACTAATATTATAAAGAGGAAAGATTTGTTTTTTTGTTTGTAATGAATAAACTCAAAAACTACTGGACCGATTTTAAAAATTCTTTCACCAATATAAAGCTACATTATCATCGAGTAACATAGGCTATATATTTTTTTTAAAATTTAATTTATTCCTCATAAAAATGTCGATAGTCACTTATATTTTATGGTAGAGTCTATGATGATTCTTCAATATGTGTGNATATATAGTAGGACAGAAACATCAAGAAATATGTTAAGGGAATATTTTTTGTTCACAATTTCATATTTTTTACCCCTAGGCTCAGAAGTTGCTCACACTCCAACTGTAACACTATTAAAACTTTTAGTAGATTATTAATTGTTTTCTGGCAACATTCTGAAGATGACAGACGATGTTATTGGCCGAGTGTCATAGGTAGCGTTTGAGATGGTGTTTAATGGCTTTTTGTTGGATCGAGGTAAAGAATCGGTGAAGCTCTAACGTACACGTTCGAATGAACGCATTTCTTTCGTTGATGTGCGTCGTCAGCAGAAAGAAGGGAGAACAGGTTGGGAAAATGTGGGGGCTGATGAAAACGAATAGCAGCAATTAATAAAAATAAAACAAAAAATGAAAAATATACAATTACAAACCGAAACACAGGAAAAGTAAATATTTTTCTGTCCAGTAAAGAAGGGGTGAGGGAATGGTGTGGAGGGTACTGGAAATATGTCTATAACAAAATAACAGATTCTAGCAATTGATTGTTTTTTAATAACACCCCTCAAATTTTAAGGGAGTAAATTATTTAAAAAATATGACTGACAGGAATTCCAAAAAGTAATTTTAATGGCTTATAAATGTTAAGGCAAAGTGAAAAAAAATCTGTCCGCTGACATTATTAGTCGGTTCAAAAAGTACAGATTATATATCTCAAATAAATAGAAATAAAACAAATAAGAGAGTGCTATCTATTTTCTAATAAAACATACATTTACGTGGTTAACTGCAGTTTATAGCACAAAAAGTAGAAACATATATATTTTATTTTAGTTAATATATCTTAACGTAAGGAATCTATCAGAGCTTATCCATGAATTAATGTTCCGTATGAAATAACAACTAAATCAAGGAATGGTCTCTCTTTTGGCTGTGGATACATTTGCGAGTCTCCAAATAATCATTGAAGATAACTTAATCCACAAGGATCTCCTTTCTAACACTAGATACTTTTATACATTTGTAAGTTGTGAATTTCTTGTGGAAAAACTACAAAATATAAGTGGAATTAAACTGGTGATACTTTCGTATATTATTTTATTCAAATAAAATATAAATACTAAAACTTGGTTAACTCCTGATTGCGAAAAATTCAAATTGCAAAAAAAGGCAAAAAAATCTTTCCGACTGTGGATACACCCAAAATTGTGTGTCCATCTAAATATCCAGTGTCCAGATTGCGTACAAGAAAAAGATCGACTCACGGGAACTCTTGTGTGAGGGCAGTGACCCGGATGGAAGGGGTTGCTACTGAACCTTCTTTATAACCCAACATAACCTTACCTAACCTGAGAATACTTGTGTGTGCAATTTAGGATTGTTTAGAATAGCAAGGCTGAAAGGCCGCATGACGCTAGGCACCCGTGGGCCACCCATATTGTCTAATTAGGTGCGAGGCACTCTTTGGCTATAGTAAACACTTCAACACCATTATTCATTTAATAATGAATGTTTCCTAGTATACATCAAAACGGCCTTACTTTTACTTCAATATTACTTATTTGATAGAAGATAATACTAGATATTTTATGATAATATAGGGCAAATAGCGAAAATACGACCAAAGTAATATATTTATTTGTGTGGACCACTAATACATATTGATTAATTTGAAGAGCCACATTTTTTTCCAAACAAACAGGACAATCCTAAAATAAACTTGTTTTTATACTTATTCAAATTAGCCATTTAATTCCATCTATTTACAATTTTTGGATGAAAATGGCTAAAATATTGGGTGTTCAAAATACATTCACTAAAGTGGAGTGCTCTCGTTTTCAAGCTGTAAAAACTGTGGCCCATTAAACATTATGTGTTTTAAATGGTCCTTACTATCCGTCGGGGGTATCCGAATATTTTCATGAATGTAGTAGGGATGAAGGAAGTATGATTTAGAGTAAGTGTGCATTATTGGCACTGAGGGTGAGTAAGAATTTTCAGTATATCCGGTGTGAGCTCATAGTACATACAACCTTCAAAGTCACAGGATAATCATCCAGATGAGATTCACACCCTAGCCCACCTGTATACCCCTGCACCTTCCAGATGTATACAGTTGTTGAGTAACTTAGTCAAAAATTTAAAATTCCGTAAAGGTTATAAACTAATTTTAAATAAAGTTGGTATATTCATGGTACTCCCTTATCATTTTTACAAACAATTGTATTTTTGCAGGTGACATTAATTTGCATTAGAATAATTATAAAAGGACGATTTAAAACGATTATTGTCCAAGAGTAAAATGTATCATTTAACCACGATTAATTAAAAATTTACCTTGCTTATACCAAAGGATAGACACTGTAAAATAATAAATAGCCTAAATGTTTTTTGTTAATAGTCTTGGTACCAATAGTTGGGAAATAATCAACAAAATACTATCTATATTTGTACTTATCACTAAGTTGTCTCCGTTATAAATATTATTATAAAATATTATATTATTTTTAAGATTCATAGAACACCAAATAAGAAAATTTAGAAAGATAATGGATATTTATTACAATCCTTGACAACGTCAGACCCAAGTATGTTTTTCTTCTAAATATACTAAAACCTAGCTTATCTAAGTATAAAGGACGTTGATCGTTAAATATTTATAGATTCTACAATAACAGAATTCCTGATCTTATATTAAAGTGTCTGAGATCCTTTATAAAAATAGCCTAGAGCTGTAGATTGGTGTAAAAATCACAAAACGTCTGAACAACTACCATCACGTTTCTATAGTGCATTCATGGTAGTTGTGGCCTTTTATTAAGATTACGAATACATTCCAAAAAGAAAGAGTTCATCCCCCTCATGACTTATTCTCATCTCTTAGAGACGATATATAAACTGAATTAATATTTTAATACTAACATTTCCCAGACGGATAAACACAGGACAATATTATCGTAATTTTGTCAAAACGCCAAAGTTGGCGTGAATCAATCATACATGTACACGTGCATGTATAGGATTCTTATAAATTCTTTCCAGGAAAGTTAAAATATGCAAACTACTAACACAAATTCATAGTCAAACATTTTCTGCACTTTTTTGGGAAACGAGCCCGGGACTCTTATAGGGTGGGGCTATTTTCTTAAAGGATAACCTGATTGTATTGGGAAAATTTGCATTTTATCACGTAAGAAAGCTACATGGTCATTAAAAAATCGATCTTTGAGTCTTATGAGCTCGTAATTATATCACTTTCAAATAATATTTTATTGGGACCAATATAGCTTTGATCGTTCTTAATGAGTAATGCTATAAGAAAAAAAGTAATTTAACATGAAAAGGTGCATTTTATTTACTCTATTTTATTTTTATGAGGTTGGGGAGTATTTGTAGACAGATTAAATTTAAGAAAGACATGTAAATTTATATAAAAAAATTTCAAAGAGGAAGATGGCGGACCCATTGACAAAATTATAATTCCACCGGGACACAAAAAATTCTGCCAGCCTTTGCTTTAAATAGTGTTTGATTAAATATAGACAAATGATGGATATACAACTGTATTTAAATATATGGGAGTTTTTTTAAATCTTAAACAAAATAGGTTTATCATAAATTGTTACTTGCATCGTTGATTGTGTAGGCTAATGCGTCACTCTCGTTTTTGGCAGGATTATCTTTTAAAAGGGGGATCATGGTTCATATCTTAGTCGAGGGTGGTTTTCACTACATTGTTTCCAAACTTACGTCCACACCAACACCAATTTGGGTACATTTCCACTAAAATTTAACCTTCCTAAATCCTACTCAATTAGTGTAATAGGTAATGTATGCACATGAACTGGTAGCATACTAAGATGCGGTGAAAAAAAGTAACAAAATTATTTAGCTATAATAAAAATATTTCTTTGTCACGTATATCTAATATAACACAATTTGGTTCGCTATGATACTTTTGAACGCACATGTAAAAATAAGCCATTCATGGTTTACATAATGGACTCTAATTTTAAAAATGTTGTAAAAATATACAGAGAACACGAAAGTAACATTAATTCAGCCTCACGGATGTTACATTGATTGAATCCAAACTGCTTCATTAACACGCCTTTTAAATATTTACGAATATACAAATTTATCCCTATACAGAGAGTTTTCGATTTATTTCGAGTGTATTAAATCAATGGGGTAAAAATTATCCCGAAATTATAGATTAAGCCACTAGGAGGTTAACATTTTAGAAAACATTCTAAAAAATGGTTGAAAGTAAGGAGTGGCTATAATAGAGAGTTAAGATCTAGCCGTCGTAACAACACATCGTATTTTTCACAGCGACATAATATCCATGATTATGGTACCATAGTACCGAAACAAGTCGGAATGAAATAATCCAGCCACTTTACAGTGCTGGATATCAAAAAGGAGTACTGAGACAAATACAGATAAGACTTAGATTATTCTACATTACAAAACCGCTTCATTTTTTTTTTCAGTTTGGCAGATGTTAACCTAATTTTTTATTATTTATTTATCAACATATCTGGAATTAAGAACATTGTTCGTACCACACTATCTTGTATCTTATATTTTTGTATTAATATTTTAATGTCTCAACTTATATTTTAGACTGTTCATCAATTCGTTTGAGATCTATACGTTTAGCGTTCAGCGCAAAGATACTAAAACTACTTTCACATATTCATACGTCAAGCCATGTGATCTGAAACTGTCACTTTGGATAGATATTATCAACACCTATAAAATACCACTATAAAAATATAAAGATATTTACTTGAAACTCGTAATATATGTGAAACGGAATAATATACATTACCAAACACGAGTATAAATTGCGTTATACTTGCGTTAAACATTCTTTGAATCCTGGATTTAAATTTGATTATTTTATTTTAAGGAATTAAAGACCTCACTAGTAGGGTATATTTGGACCAAAGAATTAGATTAATATTGGGTCCTCAAGGGTCAATACTTCGTTTTAAAATTTCTACTTAAGGTTAAAATTTTCAACATTTTATTAGGGGTTGCACATAATATGGCATTCGAAGTTTTATTAAATTCCTCATTAAAAATGTAGATCAATAAAAAAAGGTAGATATTTACTATTGTGTCAAAGATGATATGGATATATCATTAGTGTATAAACATTTCCCCTAAGAGATTAAATAAAAACAGAACAACTTTTTGAGAGACTTACTTATCTACTTACTCTATTGAGCTCTATAACATAACTGGATGGACATCTGTGGCTAAAATTTTCGAGCTGTAGTCTGCCCACAATTGTGTAAGAAAGAAGGAACTTTTCGTGTATCTATTTCTCTCTTACACACATACAAGGCACTATAGCATTTCAACATCATTCGCTAATATTTATGAATACATCAATGTATGATTATTAAACCCAATTAATGCGTTAATAAAAGGTTGGAATAGCATACCAAGTTCAACAGTCATGACTTTTTTTTTAATAAGTCGATTTAGACTTTCTACAAGTCTTTAAAATAAATTATAGTTTGAGCGTAAGACTTTTACACATAGTTTGTCATTCGAACATTAAATATAATATGGCTCCTGAAAACAATATAAAATAAGCTAATAACCAATTTTAAATATATTATAGTCGTGGCAGACTGTAAAAACATGGGCTTTAGCTACATATTTTAATATATCAAAGATGGTATTCTTATTTGTATTATATTACCTTTAAATTGAATTGCGTATCCTTTAATGTAAACGTGTCTTCAGTCAAGTGGGATATAATACTTCACTATTAAAATAAAAACTTTTATTCATCAGACACACATTTTTGCACAAGGACATTAAAAGAAACCCTTTAATCTGTACCCTCGCCAGCAAGCAGACAACAAACTTTAGCGTCACGATTTGGTCCATTGCAAAATAGTATAGAGCTCACTGACTTACTCTATGGAATTAGAGAATTATTGCATTAAAACTTAGGTAGTATTTGTAAAACAAAATCTTATAAAATTGTATTAATATATGTTTGCCAATATCTCAGAAACTATTAGTTTTATAAAGATAAAATTCAAATTAAAGTTTTTTTATTTTTAATAGTGCTTTAATTTTATAATAATAAGCAATTTATTATCTTAAATAGTTGCGGAGATAAGTAAATCTCCACTTCTGTAAAATACCCTAAAGTTCATTATCATAGGAAAATAAAAAGATTTTTTTGTTTATAATTTTAATCAACATCTAGATACGAGTTTTAATCAAAATCATTAGAGCTGATTTTGAGAAAATGGATTTTTTCTCTTTACGACCTTTATTAAACTTCTTTTAATTTTAGGGTTAAACAGACACACAGACAGACGGCATTGTAAAAACAATTTTTTGGGCTTCGAGGGGTCATTAAACGTTGACATCCATCAACATATCATGTTAGATTTGTTTACAGTTTAAAAAGTTAAAATATATATATATTTGCATTTAGCTTGAATACTATTGGTTTTATAAAAATATGTTTCAAGTAGAATATTTGTATTATAAATATAAAGACATATTTGCAATGATATATCATTTCATATCTAAAATAGTTCCGATATGTGATAAAAATAAATGTTCAAAAATGGAGATTTTCACTCAAAAGTCATAATATATGTTAAATGAATGATACAATAAAAAAAACCCAAGCATAAATTGCACTATACTTATGTAAAACATTTTTTGACTCCCGATTTTAAATTTTATGGTTTTATTTTTAAAGAATGTCTTCATTTGTATGTTTGTACCAATAAAAATGATCAATTTTGTGTCCAAAAGGGTCAACACTTCATAAAAAAAAATCGAATTTCTGTTAAAATTTTAACATTTTATTAGGTGTTTCGCATCTTCAGGTCATCGCATTGATATTCAATTCTTCATTTATTAATTTTGACCAATAAAAAATTTAAATATTGACTATCAATTCTAAAATGAAGGAGATAGATAATTGTTGTACATACATTTCTCCTAAGAGGTTAAAGGAAAAATAACAAACTTTTTGAGATACTTAATTATATTTAATTACTATATGGTATTAGAGAATTATTGCGTTAAAACTTAAGTATTATCTCTTTACAACTAAAGATAACAAAAATATATTAATATATTTGTTAATATTTTAGAAAATATTGGTTTTATAAAAATATATTTCAAATAAAAGTTTTTATTTTTAATAGTAATACAATTTTGCAATGATAAATTATTTAGTATCTGTAATATTTGTGGAAATACAGAAATTACCGCTTCTCTAAAGTACCATAAAATTCATTTTCATAGGAAAATGGAAATAGTCATTTTATTTATAATCTTAATCAACGCCTAGACACGAATTTTAATCAAAATAGTTAAAGCCGATTTTGAAAAAATCTGTATTTTCTCTTTTAGTTTTTTATTAATCTACTCTTAATTTTAGGGTTAAACAGACACACGGCATTGGAAAAACCTCTTTTTAGGGTTCGGGGAAAATGATACGTTGATATCCATCAACATTTTGGGTTAATTTTTTTTACGGTTGCCATACTTTACCTTTAGTTTTCAAAAAGTTATACATATATATATATATAAATAATTGTATATATATATAATTGTGTATATATATATAATTGTGTATATATATATAATTGTGTATATATATATAATTGTGTATATATATAATTGTGTATATATATATATAATTGTGTATATATATAAAATTGTGTATATATATATATATATATAATTGTGTATATATATATATATAATTGTGTATATATATATATATAATTGTGTATATATATATAATTGTGTATAGCTTGAAAGTAGTTGGTTTTATAAAAATGTGTTTCAAATAAAAGATTTGTATTATAAAAATACCTACATATTCGCCATAATAATTAATTTCATATTTCAAAGTGTTACTGAGATATGATAAATAATAAGAATTTATGCAACACACTGGACCCTTAAAGTCATTTTGACAAACTATTGTTGGGTGCAGCAATTTTGTTTAGAATATGTATAGATGTTCATATATGAAATTTAATCAGAATCGTTAGAGCCGTTCGATCGTTAGATATCCAATTCCAATAACCCCTCAGGGCAACCTTATGGCTCTAGCAATTTTGTTTAAAATGGATGTCTATAGAGTGGTTGGGTAAAAACTTGTTAAGAGGTGCTGATTTTCGAAAATTCATATAATTGGGAGAATGTCTGACTATATGGTTTAAAATGTAGGCCTGTATTTGGGGAGTGTTTGGCACGACCAACAAAACTGTATACTTGTTTTGAGGACAAATTCGTTTAAGGTTAACTTAATTTTGACTGTTATATTAAAAAATTAAAAATTTAGAAAGGGGGTTTTAGTGATCTTGTTCAAAATGGGTAACTATTGAGGTTTTTACATTATAAATAATATACATATGTTTTTCTAAAGAATTCATTTTATGCTAGTTTATTGCTAATTGATTTTTGTAAAATTTGTATATTCTTGAAAATAGCTTTAACGATATTGTTTGAAACTGGTATTGAAGGACTGTTTGGATAGTCAAAAATTGTGTCTTACATTTATAAAAGAAATTAATTTAGGTGTAGTTTACTTACTACAAACTATAGAATATTTTAGACTTTTTGAAATTGGCCTTAAAGATTGAGTTCAAAATGGGTATCTAGGAATAGTTTTTCGTAATAAATAATAATCCTTATTTTATTTTTACAAATTACAAAGAATAAGAGAATAGTTTACAAATATTTATTTAAAAAAATTGAAATTTGTTAAAATATACGAAAGATTTGATTCAAAATTTACATAAAAAGAGTGTTTATTTATATTAACAAAATTACGTGTTTATATTTATGAGGAAAGTTTAATTTAGGGCAATTTACTTAAACCCACTTTGGAAAGTTTTCTTCGAAGCTTTAATACACAATATTAGAAAGTTCGTGCGATTGTGTCGTAATAATTATTTGTGTTTAGTAGCAATTTTTACTAACAGTTCAAGATGTACAAGTATGTACTAATTTCTTTAATTTGTTAATAATTATTAAGGTTGAATTTGATTAAGTGTAACCACATTTGGTGTATGGAGTATGGGAAACTATTTAGTAAAACTCACAATATGTCAGGGTCATACGCAGAATTTTTGTTAGTACGGGTCAATAAACATTTTGTTTATGATTAAGTATAATTAGCTGGCTAACAATACAAAACCTAATATGTGAAATAGTTATGGTGACACATAAAATATGGTTGAGATGTTTCATTAAGTAATAAAATATAATTTAAATATTTGTATTTTATTGAGATAGAAAGTGTAAGCACAAAAAAAAATCACACAACTATTCGCTGCACTTATTCATTCATGACGCATCGATCCAACAGCTTGTCCCAGATATACGAGTACATTAAACTCCAGAGAATAAATGCTTAAATAGTAGTCTTACAAATATCACTTCTCGCTGGAATCTACTACAGGAACAATTTATGTTCTCGTCTTATGATAGTGATATTGTTTTATCTAGTGTCTATTTATTTTCAATGAGAGTGGTTTGAACTCCCCCTCCCCCTTTTCCCATGAGTAAGACCCTGCCCTCAGTACATTCAACCCAGATTTAAACCCAGATCTTCCCATAATTGATAGATCAGTCTAATGTGAGACTGACACCTTAAACCATTTGGCAACTGAATCGGGTTTACATTTATTAAAATGAAATTTTTTTTACTGTCAGAAGGCCGCATTTTAAATCTAAGTTTAAGATGAACTACTTTGCAAATGTTAGTTTTCATTTTTACGAGACATCGTATTCTTTTTATGGGTTTTTACATTTTAGTTTCAGTACAGGTTTCAGTTTTGAGCTAAGATAAATAATTTGTTGGTAAATTACTGTTTGGACTACTGATATAGTATGACATAAAGATACGGTAATTTAAACAAAGTAGAAAAACATTATAATAAAGAACATGGTGAGTGACTTACCGTTGCATTCACATATTATAGACAAATGTTTTAAACCCTACATTTATTTTGATTTAATATAATGTAATACATGAGCTGTACTTTCTAAAAGTGTAATTATATAAAAATATAAATTCTTACTTACCACATAACCTTACAAAGACGGTATTGGCACCAATATTTATACCAAGCTCATTGATTTTAAAACAAACTAAGTACCAGTAATTTTTTTTAAGCTTAAGCTTAGGATTGAGCCAAAGTCAGCCTTGATGGTTGTTTAGCTATGACTACCAGAGCCCCGAATTTTGTGATATTAAACTACAAAATATAAACTGTACAGTATATAAATATGTAGCAAAATCAGTTAAAAACTGTAAAATTTAATAAACTTTCTTTCCCCACGTTAATAATAGCTTACATACGTATATTATTGAAACGAAATGTAATATTATGATAGAAAATTTATGAACAAAGTAATATAAAAACTTTTTTAAATATACTATAAGCACGTTCATTTTACAGGTAGAGTTTGTTTTACACCACTTAAATTTTCCAGTAATTAAATATTTAATATAAAAAGCATTATATTACTGATTTTAAAAATCACATAAACACTAAACAACTTTCAATGGAACCTCTACGTTTTCCGGCTCTTTGAAAACAAGCAAACGTCAGAGCACCCCAGATTGGTTAAAGTCGCTCTACTAAAATTCTTTTTTTCGGTCCAAGGTTAAATGTTTGATATTGACATACTAGCCGGTATTAGTATTAAACTTACAAGAAGAGACAGGGTTGGTTTTGTTTGCATTTCAAAAGACAGTTTTACTGTCAGTATACATTTCCTAGTGTTTACATACCGACACGTCGCACGCGAGATGTGCTTGGGGCCACAATCTGCAACGCTGCATTCTCTCCCCTTTATAGTACGAAAAACATCAGACGCAAAGCTATGTTACAGCAACTGAAATCCTCTCTGACGAGCCAGAATATCTTACCTAAGAGCCCCTTCATACACTATCATGTTAACCTTCACTTCTGACTGGCCATTTTTGACTGATCCGATAAAATTACCGTGAAGTGTATTTCTATCGTTCTGTTTTAAACTGGACAGTCTGACTTAAGAATTGAAGTAAAGTCCTTCGATTTATCGATCCGTCCAAACGAATGGAAGTATAATTTTAGTGTGTGTGTCTTGGCTCAGTCAAATCCTTAACTTTTGTCTGTTGGTGTCTGAAAATGAAGTTATCGTTGTGGTTTGTCGAAATGTCTTCATGATCAAAAAATTTTCTTTTTAATTTTCTTTTTTTTTCTTGCACCGCATCTTACTACCAGTTCGGATTATACGCTTTGCTTTTATTGAATTGTTTTGTGGTCAAGAGGTGTCTTATAAAGTGAAGTGTTAAGATTATCATAATATATTGAAAAAAACACCAATTTTACGACATTTTTATAACAAAAGTAAAATAGATTGACCCAAAATGTAAATATTGATTTAATAGCAAAGAAAAATTAATACCTGGCGAAGCACTTTTCGTTAAGAACACAAACAATTACACAAATTATTCTCTTCCGTTATGTTGAGGTACTTAAGAAAAACAGCAAGCATAAACCTGAACCAAATGATACATATATCTGACACGATGTGTACATACAGTCAGATCAGTTACAACTTATTAGTTTTAACTGTTGTGACTTCACTGAAGGAATAACAGAGAGTGTGTGTGTGTGGGTGGGGGGCGGGGGGTAGTGGGGGGCACTTTCGACTTTTCTCACTCCCATCTCTTCACTGAATACATTCGCTTAGCAAAGTACAGTTTGCATGAAAGTGACATATCATTTAAAATTGCTTGCCCCAAGAAATAAATAAAAATAATACATAAGTAAAAAAACACACAAAATATATTATTTTATATAATATCCTCGAAATGATGTAGAATTAGGTTAAATATTTAAAAATATGTAAACTATGCTTAAAATACTGTCCAAAACAATCTAATTTCACTTTTCACAATTCTATCCGACAGAATTAAAATGAGTGATTACATAAACATCCGGGATCTAGCTATGACACATCAGAGACAAAGCGTTAGAATATAGTTATCTAAAACTTTATCTTCTATCAGATTATGTTTTACCTTTATGTAAATAATCTAGGAGCCGGTTCATACAGTCCTCTCAAGTCTCAATGTTATTTCTATAACCATACACACTATATCTTGACTTCCTCCCAAGGCTCCTTGACTTCCTCCCAAGGTTCGATACTACATCTATAACAATACACACTATATATTGACTTCCTCCCAATGCTCGATACTACATCTATAGCAATACACACTATATA
>CABEEJ010000813.1:0-77057 GCA_901482245.1 Timema douglasi
TTGTTAATGCATTTTAGTGAGGATAACACCACGGCACGGGACGAATCCTGGATAGCTCAGTGGTAAGAGCATTGGCGTACTAAGTCCAAGGTCCCGGGTTCGATTCCCGTGGCCAGATGTCATTTTTCAATTTTCAGAATATGATATGTAAGTGTTGTTATCCTCACTAAAATGCATTAACAATAATTACGGCTATTTGTTTCATTAATTCGTTCTGTTGCATATTTCATGATTCACTAGTTTTTTTTGTTAGTCTTAACTACAATAAAGAGACAGATCGCTCATATACGTTCATAAGTTGAAAGGAAAGAGACAGATTTGTAAGCTCGGAACGGGAATTGTAAGAACTATTTAGCGCTCGATCATCAAGTTTAGGATTGGGAAGGTATTGGGAGCGAGCCAGCAATGCGGTGAACGATATGACTCATATGAACGACTATTTTGAGTGAGTGAGCTTATGTGAGCTAGCTCGCGTCAACGAGCTGGTTTGACCCTTCACTAGTGCTAGCTCCGCAGATTCAAATATAGAAACTATGGCACCTTAAACTTGCGTTCTATAGGTCTGAACTGTTTTTTTAAACTAATATTTGACTCTATTGCTATCTATGCTAATTTTTCTAACTAATTATCTACTCTATTGCCATCTATTAGAAATATTGGAACTACATTTTTGCTTTTTTCCATTTATTTTTCTAATATTGGTTAAAAACGGTTAGTTTATTGTGGATGTGGCGGACTTCTGGGAGCTAAACATATAATCTCTTGTCAGTTAAACAAAACAAGTGAGTGATTTTTGAAAACGAGACAGTGTTGCCAATTGCCAAGTCTAGGTCCGAGATTTCCTCTAGATGAAAGAAAATTCCCCTCAAAAACAAAAATTTAAGATACGTAAATAAATTTAAACTATAAGAAAAATTACAACGAGTTAAAAGGAATGAATCAAAATCACTATGTTTTTTTTAAATTTAATTAGTTTATTTTTTTAAACAAATTTGTTTAAGTAGAAAAAAAGTTCGTAATTTACAGATTACAAATAAAACGATTTAATTAGATGTGCTTAATAGAAGTGTTAACACTTACAACTAAAGTTTTTTTTTCTATTTTTACAATTCGTCAGCGTCACACTATAGCCATTTTTTTATTAATACAAATTGTACCGTACTTCTTTCCAACAGCTACTCGAGTCCAACACTTTAGCTCAGTTGGTAGAGTCTCTGCCTTCGGAGTTAAGGATCCCAGGTTCGATTCCCGGCATGGCCGAAAAATTTATAATTGATGAAATGTGGTTTTCCCATTTCACAGTGAATAAATTAACAGCTGTGGGCTGGATGTTGTGCCTGTTCTAGATTTAAGTAGAGTAATTAGTACATAGGCGTATGACCCGCGTGGGTAGTAAGACGCGATGCTAATAAAAAAAACAGCTAATCGCTGAGCTTTAATTGTAAGATTCGGGGGGGGGTGCGGCCCCCTCCCCCTCTGGTAACGCCTCTCCCTGGAGTGCCTTGAAAATGTGTGTAGTGATAGATATTACTTTTTAAAAAATTCTTCACGCTGTTTAAGCCAAATTACTCAGATTTGTTCATTCAAACATAAATGTAAGATTTTTTTTAACATTATTTGTTTTCCTTCACATTTTTCCATTTTTTGATTAATAAATTTTCCCTAGCGCCCTCTATAATTATTTTCTGAACTAATTTTGTGTTGGCTATATTTGTTTTTCTTTCGTTGGTAATTGACGTGTTGTTTATTGTAGATGTGGAACATAGAAAATACAGTTTAATGGCGCCAAAAGAAACATAGAAAACCAAAGCATCTTGAGAAACGTCATTCGACACCAACAGTAGTGGTTCTTTCCCGAACATTAATACGGGTTTGGTTTTTTCTATTGACTGTCCACCCCATGATGTGGAATAGCTCAGCCCAATTCCTAATGTCACTTAATTTAAATAATCTGAGACAAACTTTAAGTTAACCAAGAGTTTTACTTGCTTATATGTACAAACTTTTGAAATTTAAACGTTATTAATGTTCACATATTATTTAATTAAAAACAATATAAGGTGTAACTTTACAGAGATTAAATACTATTAAGCTATGGCTGCTTTATTGGCATATAAAAATCTAAACAGACAAGCACTTAATTATTTATCAAATTCTTTACGCCAAATGTCTTCAAATGGTAATTCTTATGTTAAACAAGCACGCTTGTTACAAAAATTAAAATATAACAATGAGTTTCCAAAGTATTGTTATGGGGAAGGAGACTATTTGTTACTAACAGAAACACAAGTTTTTGTTAGTTTTGCAGATAAGGCTTCAAATCATCAAATCACTTGGGTACCATTTAATGGTAAGTTTGTTAGAAATAATTATTTAATAGACACCGTTTTTGTATTTACCTACACCATAGTATAATCAACCAAGGTACTAATGTGGCATCTCGGAAACAGTTTTAAGAGAAATACCAAGTTCTCTGAAAGAGTGGTGTTGCTTTGGTAGATTAAGCTTCAAATTAGTATAATTTATAACCCCTGCTTCACATATCATGTCTTCTTCCACCTTGCTCCAGACTGTTTTCTTTTAAAGAGTTTAATTAGACGAAATCTCTGACTGTATCCATATAGTCTACTTATGTGACATCGCCTTGACTCGTGCCCTTGATAATTGCATTGGCAATCATGCGACCAAGTGTATATCCGTCTGTATAGTGACTAAGGATGCCTGGATGCACACTGCTCAAGGTCTTGGTCACCATGAATACAAAGGCCACCAGCCATGCGCTGTTCTCGCGTTATCGGTTGGAGTGTTAGACTGGTAATTGTTTTAATATTATCATTTTGAGCACTGACTTAAGTTTTCTGCCATTTTAAATAAGGGTGGCATTTACATAGTTTCTAAGATCTTCGTTTGGAAGCAGAACTGCTGGCCCAAGGATGTTGTCTGTTGCCATTCAAATAGTTTGCCTGTGAACAGCGCAAGAAGTGTAAAATTATCAAAACTCAAGGGTTCAACAAGGGAGCATTGGACTATTCGGATACAGTCTTTGACTTTCTCATTGGTTGACACAGCCACATAATTAAGGGTGCAGATGGGGCTTAAGCTTGATACCTTATGGCTTGTAGGGTACGCAAAGTGTACTAATGCACTCTTGGTCACTAAAGGGGAATCAATCATACATGCTATAAATTCGTCACAGGCCCAGGCCAAACTGCTTTCCAAATGAGCAAATGATAAAATGACCCCCTTAACTAAACTGAAATATATTTCTATTGGTTACCAGTCTTCAGTTGAGCTAAAACCTTCTCTGTGATAAGGTCTATCTTGATTTGCAGTTCAAAACCCAACATATGTTAAAAATATAAATAGCTTGAGTCGTTTTTATACAATTTTTACTATTCCACACCCGCCTTGGTGGCGTAGTTGGCTAACACGCTAGTCGTGTTGAGCTAGACTACTGAGGACAGGGAGATCGAGGTTCAAATCTCGGTCGGGTGAACTGGGGTGGAGGGGTTCCTAAATGGTTTTCCACTCTCCCTCCACACAAATGCGGGTTCACTTCCTCTAATTAAACCTTCCCAATTCCTAATCCATTAGTGTAATTAGTACTTAAAGCGTATGACCCAAACGGGTAGTAAGACACGATGCTAAATAATAATAATAAAAAACTATTCCATCTTGAAAACATTCCATATCTCCCTTGAGCGGTGTTAGGAAGGAGTGGAGCAACATATGAGTCATCTACACAAACAAGCAAAAAATAAAACACAGTTTCATGCTGACTGCTTAAAACTGTAAACATAAACAAATTTATAGGAGCGGGTTTAAATTCCAGCTGGTTACAGTAGGCGTTTGTGTTTTTCAATTTTAAATGGTGTTGAAAGCTCTTAACATAGGGCTTAATAATATAGTGTGTGTGTATATATATATATATATATATTAATGAGCAGTAATTCACCAAATGAACATACAATAGACCAGTGGTAGGCTAATACCTGAACGGTTTCCCACTCTATTTCTATTCAAATTTGAGTACATTTCCCCTCAATTCTAGCTTTATAATCCCTAAGTGAATAGCCAGGATGAGTGGTATTATGCAATACAAAAACAAAACTCTGCTTCTGAAAGAGCTCAAGTGGTTAGGTTGTCAAGATATGAGTGAACTAAATGACTGCTTTCTCTTCTTCCTGGCACGCATTGTTATAATGGATGTTAATACATGATAAAATAGGTACCTACAAAAAAAACAACTGAATTTTTAGTGATTAAGTTGAGTTCTGAATCCTGGTAGTAGAACATGACAATTTTTAAAATGTGACCAGACGCTTACACTGCAAAGCATGCACTTTCCCCACTTGTGCTAGACATTAAAATAAATATTTGTTTAAATTGTAGCCTATTGTTTGCCTTTTTAAATCTAAAAAAATAGTCTCTGCTTCACTTGGACAAAAACATAATAGGGTCTACAGAGTAGAAATTATTTGTTGATAAAGCAATACAAAATTGATATCTTCACAAAGTAAGATAAAAAGTAAATAAATAATTAAAACCTCCCATATTAAAATAAGATTTTTCTTATAGTTCACTATTTACACTATAGCAAATTATCATGTCATATTTAAAGAATCAAACATAATTGACAGTTTTAGCAAAATCTTGAATTTAATTTCACCAGTAAACATATTTATAAAAGCAAATAAACAACTGATTAAAAATACTTTTTGAAATTAAACACACATTTAGAATCGATTATGTTGACATTAAACGGTACAGTGCAGCTCTTAGGATATGCAAATGATTCAGCTTTGTTGAGAAATAGTAAGGAAGCTGTTGGTAGAAGTGCAGAAATTTTATTAGTCTAGTGAGGAAATGGGTTTAGGAGTGAACACTGTTAAAAATAAGTATTTGGGCACAGAGAGAACATAGCTTGGTGACAATAATTTAGAGATTACTTCAAACAATATATCATTTGACAGTGTCAATGAATTTAAATATTTAGTAACAATTTTAACTAGCAATAACATTATTAGATTGGAAATTAGGAAAATGTTACATTCAGCAAACACATGCTATTACTTGGTCAGTAAATTGTTGACACTTGTCCTGCAATCAAGGAATATAAAACTGAGAATATACAAAACAACAACTTTACCAGTTGTTCTATATGGGTGTGAAACGTGGTCTCTTACCTTACATGACCGGGGAAAAAAATTAGGGTGTTCGAAAACAAGGTGCTTAGGAAGATATTTGGTTCAAAAAGGGATGAGGTTAGGGAGAGTAGAGGTTACATAATGATGAGATACAACCATGTACTCATCACAAGACATTGTTAGGAGAATATTATCAAGTCTTGTAGATAAAGGTGTGAAGAATATAGAGGGCGAATGGGAGAATCTAAAACCGTGTTAACTGGCAAACCCAATGGGAAGAGACCATTGAGAAGACCTAGATGCAGATGTGAGGATAACATTAGAATGGACCTGAAACAGATAGGACAGACCTAGCTCAAGATACAGATAGGCGGTGTACTTTTGTAAGTACGGCAATGAACTTTTACGTTCCTATTGCCATAGAGTAAGTAAGAATGCAAAGAGAAAAATTGGTATTCTCTAAAATATTCAGATGCACCATCCTCCTTGACTGCTTTAAAATACTTCATGCAATCCTCCTTAGTCTTATCTGAACCATGATTGATGGACCATTATCATCCTATCCAGATTGTCCACAAGGATGCTGATGCACATCTAGTTAGGTCCTTGCATTCAAGGATTGAACCTGTATCTTCTCACACTATTTTGGCATCGTGTCTGACTGTCAACTGTTCATGTATATTGTTTTCTCATCAAACTGCAGGTTTAATAGTTTCCAACTTAATTTGTTTTAATTTCTGTGAAGAGAACAATTGTAACTGTAAACATAACCACAAATGTCATATATAATCTTTAAACAAAGTATCACGTATAAGCCTAGTTAAGTTTATGCATTTTATTTTCTAAACTTCTGTAGCCTAGGTACTTTTAATTTTAACAATTAATACAATTACTGTTTGATTTTTTCAGGTTTAACTAAGTTTCTGCCAAATCTTGCTGAACAAGCAGTGTTACTGCAAGTAGTTAGGGAAAAATGTTTGTTTGCACTAGACGTGACCTCACTTTCTGAAAATATCCAAAATCAAGTAGAAAAAAAGTTGAATGGAAAGTTTATTAACTTACGCAAATCACTTTTCACTCTTTCAGCAGAGGAATCTGTTTTAGTTTCTCAAGTAAGTTATTAGAAATTATATTTATGTGCTCAACTAATCCTTCTTTTAGGTGCAACTAGTTGAATACAATCTTTACGTCTCTTAAATAGGCCAACATGAAATATTTGAAACTAAACCAACAGTTTATTTAGAAAATTGTGAAGAAAACAAGTGTCTGTCTGTCCCCATCACCCGTTTTAACTTTCCAGGGCAAATCACTGTTGTCATGGGTAAAGAGCAATTGCTTCTGTCCCACATGTGGTGGAGAGTTGGTGTTGAGAGGGGCAGGGAGAGCCCACAAGGAATGTGGGTCCTGTAAGTCTGTTCAGTACCCCACCATATCACCTGTGGGAATTGTACTTGTCACAGACATAGCTCATACTAACGCATTGCTAGTACGACAGCCTGTCCACCCGCCAGGCATGTACACTTGCATAGCAGGATTCGTTGAGGTGGGTGAGTTGTTTCACAGTAAATATCAACTAATTAGAATTTTATTATCAGGATTTATGAAAGGGAAAAAAATCACTAAAGATAAATTGTCCCATAATGCATAGCTTTTACTAGTTTCAAATATGAATAATTTAGAATCATTTTGATGTTAAAGTAATGAAGGTTGTAGACTAATTCAGTGTCCATTAACTTAATAGATACTGGCCCTGTAATGTAGTGGTCAGTTTACCTGGCTACGAGCCTAGGGGTCTCAGGTTCAATTCCCAGCTGGTACCTTGTATATATTTCTCAAACGGGTAAATTACCCCAATGATCACCAGGTTTGGTCATTTAGGCCTGAGTTAGGTTTAAGAGTTTCCACTGGTTCCACACCCTTATACTCACTATCACCATCACCTCATCTCATAAGGACATGAAAGAACCTCTAAGGAAATGGTACATTCGAGCATCCCCTGGGCAACGATATATTAGTACTAGATAATCTTTACACCAACTGGGCTACAAATGATTTAGCCCAGATGTGCTTTGTATATATGAAGGTTTCAGGATCAGATAGCCCGATGCCACATCACACTCGAACACAGATAAAGGAAGAAACACTCAAAGGATTGCCAGCTAACACTAAAAATATATAACTCACTTTACTGTATTACTCTACCATCAATTGTCAGAATGTAATAGTATTTGTACAGACAGACTATAGATGGTGTTGTAAGACATGGATGCTAATATCTCATTCCACCCCCGCCCAAAATTGAAGTAGGCCTAATTATTATTAATCATAGAGCTAGGCCTCAAGCATTAATGTTGAAGCGTTGATTTGCAACCACGTATCCTATTGTATTTTTCCTGCTAGGGTAACCTTCCGTTATCCTATGGAACATAACTTCTGTTTCGCCGCTCGGCGGCTTGCGTATATTTGCGCTCTTGCCGACTGTTTGATTAGCAGTTGATGTTTGTTGAGAATATTTTGAGTATGTTTTACTTAGACAGTTCAAATATATGGTTATGTGGGGACCAAGCACTTTAACTTTCAAATATGTGCTTTATCTTTAACTCTTTCGAACTTATGCTATGTTGTGGTGGTAAAACCAAATAGATTTTATGTGAGTAAGTAATTCTTGATAGTCTAAATTTACATTTAATCGTGTTGGAATCAAGGACTGTAACTATAAGTGATATGCTTATTAAAATTATTGCTTTGTAGAATAGTGTTTGATTGGACAAGAAGCAAGCTCTTAAACTTTAGCGTAGCGCTTTGTATCTTCGAGAGCACTGAATTACATTAGATTTTTATGGGAAAGTGGAATAATTTGGTTCCATAGATTTATTGCTTATCACTTAATGTCTTTAAACACCTGTTTGGACTGAGCACATCTATTTTTAGTACTGTTCTAATTAAACTTTGATGTATTTGGACATTGTTTGTATTGTAAGATACTTCCAAGAATAGCATTTATTATGTACCTAAACTTCAGTTACGTTAGAGTACATATTATTAGCGCATGTGTGTAAGGCGCTTAGTAAATGATGCTAATATTACGTCCGTTGGGGATTTTAATTGTACAGTCCAAAATACTTTAGCCGTTAGGCGGCAGGTTTATTATATTTGGAAGTTGTTACTTTATCTCAAAATTCATAATGATGGTACAAATTATTGTCACCAGGTGACTATATATAATAAGTAGAGTTTAATTCTCATTTTGACCTTTGAGCTGTAACTTGTTGTTGACTATCCTTGATGGTAGTTATCTCTCACTTCAATCTTAATTTGGTGAGCATACTAATTAAAACAATATGTTTATATTGAATTCTAGTCATATTTCTTATGTTAAATTTAACTACAAATCTTTGACTTGGCTTGCCTTAGGTGGTACCTCGGCATTTGTAATATTATTTGTATATCTTCTATTTCCAATATGTCAAATAAAATAAATACTGTTATTCTGTGGTAACTCCTTGACTATTATTTATCACACTTCCTGGCAAGTTAATGTAGTTCCACTGACTGGTCTGGAACACCTTCAAGAGACTTTGGTTTGAATTATTGTGGGGTCAAAGACTGAGGTTGTCACTTGTAGGAGGGGTGTGCGAATAGGATTATTCATCGAATCGAATTATCAAAATTTCTAACGAATACCGAATAGTACAAATCAAATAGTAGATTTTCCTTATATTTTTGATAAAAAATAATTTAAATTGGTAAATTCTGATTGAAAATGTGGTTTTATATTAAAGTATGCAATGTGCAAAATATTACTTTAAAACATTGTTATTTGAGCTGGTATTAATAAAAAAAGACCGGATTTCAAACAAAATTTCAGGAAATTGAGAGGAACCTACCCTTGATAGTTTTTTAGACAGCAGGTTTCAGCTAAATCAAATTTTTTATATATTATAAGTTTTTGACAGAAATTTAAATATTTGGAGAGTGGTTAAATGGTCAGTGTAGAGATTGTATTTCCCTTAGTTAAAACTTTATTATTAGAAAGGCTAAAATAATGGGGTGATTAATAAGTTCTCATTTTATAATATGCAGGGCCTACTTTTGTTTGTGTGATGATTAGTACTCGACCCAAAATTTGGTTGGATCCTAAACAATTCCACTGTCAGCAGAAAGCTCATGCAGCACTGAAAAGGCTTACTAGGGAAATTAGGAATGCAGTAGTTTCCCATTGCTTTTCTTACCGAGCCAGAAGATACTATTGCACATCAGTCTACCAAGCCCACCAACTGACCCTACAAGCGACACCTTTATTCGTTCATCACAGGGACTGGCTGTATACTAAATGTTATTACTAGTATCAGTTAATACCTCTGCCACTTTCATGTTATACAACAATAAACACAGGAATAATGAATGATAACATTAATTCTTGACTCCTTTAAATGTTCTCTATACTTGACACACCCACTTTCTATAGGCTTGACCCTCTTAAATGTTTTCAAACTTGAAACCTTTTAAATGGTATTTAAGTTTGACACTCCTTTAATGTGTTTTATGTTTGAAACCCCTTAAATGCTCTCTAGGCTTGACCCATTTTTTTAGGTTTGAAACCCTTTAAATGTTCTCCAGACTTGACACACCTTGTAATCTCTTTAATGTCTGGGTCACCTCCCTGTCCTAACAACAGACTACCAAGCACTCAAATGGTTGACCTTGCAATACTCTCCCCCGCCCCCCTCCCCATTTTAATTTTAACACACAGTTAAATATGGTAGAGTAGTTATTTCTATCCTTCTCTAAATGTTTCATTGCCAGCTCTTTCACTTGTTGAATATTCGCACACCCCTAGTGCTAAAAGTGCTAAGACAAGTGATTTACTTGAGTTCATTATAAAGATAAAGGTGATCTCTGCTTTTAATTAATTACCTCATTTGTATTAGTTGATTAATGAAACAAATAAAATCACTATGTACAAAGATTAATGAATGCTCTATAAGACCACTCAAATTCATATTAGGTGGCACCATTAAACCATATACTTTTAACCAAGTATATTTTTGTAAAACATTATCACAGATTTTATTTATTTTTTGTCAAGGTGAGAGTGTAGAAGAAAATGTCAAAAGAGAGGTGGCCGAAGAAGTTGGACTTGAGGTTGTGGATATAAAGTATTTTGGCTCGCAACACTGGGCATTTCCTGCCAGTCGACTTATGATTGGCTGCCTGGCAACAGTTTCCGAACATCAGGTAAGATGAATGTTGAAGGGGTGTGTTTGAAACCATTATCGTTGACTGGTTGACTTCACATGTCTTGGTTTCTGATCAGGGAAGCCATGGCAAATTCCTGATCAAATACAAGTGGTGATTTTCCCGCAAGACCCATTCTACTTGCAAGTTAATTCTCTGTCTATTATATTTTAATAATATTTGCCTGGATGGGAGAACTTGTTACAAACTTAGCTAAATAATAAATGTTTTAAAATGTCATTTGGTTCATATAATATAACAAAAAATCTCAAATTTGTATTGTATGGTTTTATTTAATTTATATTCTTCAATTTAAATGAATATCCTTTTTTGTGATAGTTCTCTTTAGACAGAAGTGAGTTGGAAGATGCAGCTTGGTTCACACCTCAGGAGGTGAAGGGGGCATTGAACAGAGTTTCCGACTCTCGGGAATCGGTTTTTGCCGAGTCTAAGGAGCTGTGGGTGCCACCTAGAGGAGCCATTGCACACACTTTGTTGAAACACTGGATTGCAACACATCATTCAGACAAGCTCTAGTACTCTTAGAAAGACACAACAAAGTGAACTAGCTACCTGCATTGTTGAAACCAAAATCCTATCATATATTTGGTGAATCATTTTTTTCTTTAAATTATCACATTTTAAAATGGTTTTGTTATATTTGTGTAGACATAAATTATTAAAGCATATATTTTTTGTTACTAACTTTTCTTTTTTTAAGAACTACATCACTAATTACACAAATATGAATTATTGCCTAATGGTTTGGAAATTTATCATAAGACAGTGTAGAAACAATGCACAAAAATGTAAGGCAAGTGATAGTGAACGAAGCCGACCTGAAAGGTTAGACAGGTTAACCTAGCTAGGTACAAACCCACTTCTCTTTTCATTTCTTTTTTACACTTTAATCATTCCCACTTACACAGTTACAGATTGTTTTAATTTTCAGAAATATTATTTTTCATATAAAGAGAGAAATATAAAACACACCAAACCCAAAACAGATAATATATGGAAATACATGCTTGAAGAATTTGAAAAATAACTGAATAATTGCAGTGTTGATGCAATTAAATGTATTCTTGAAAAATTAATAATTAAAAATATCAGAGGCTAACAAAGACTATAATTGAAATAATAAAAGTTTTTTTCAAAATCTTAGATTCAAATCAGGAGGTAGTCTGGATTTGGTTACCCCATTGTCTGAACTGAGAGTTATTGCAAGTTGCTGTAAGGAATGCTGTGAGTATTCTGGTGGTGTAGCAGGAGTAAGTCATTATTGTGAGTATTATAGGAAGGAAATGGTTTAACTAGATTTTTGTGGTTGGTATAGAAATGGTAATTATTCCTGCATATTCAAAGAGGTTCTTTTGTGAGTCCTATGTCTTCAGCCACTCACAAATTACATCAAAGTTGGTAGATTAAGTTGGATGTGGTATCGCTTCTTTGTGTTCTTACTATTGAAGGTCTTGCAGTGTTGTTTCATACACGGGTGTGAACGGCTCTGGAGGGTTGAGTATCAATGAGAATTGAAAGGTAACCTCTCTCCTGAAACTGTCGTGTGAATATTATTGTTCTCAATGATCAACATATATTCAGGTGACATGTTTTAGTGAGATGATATGGGTGAATTTGATAGCACTGAAATTGTTAAGTTGTTAAAGAAAGTCGTTGAGCATATCTTTCGAATGTGTCCAAACCATAAACATATTGTAAATTTACTGGAACCATATTTGTAGTTTGATGATTCTGGAACATAGGAAAGGTTCTTTCAGCTATCCCATGAATAGATTGGCAAAGGAGGGGGCCATGCGAGTACTCATAGTTGTGCCCTTGATTTATAACTAATTTTTGTCAAGGAAACGGAAAATGTTATTTTCCAGAGTGATTCTGACTAATTTAAGCAGGAAAGATTTGAGATTTAGAAAATGTTACATTGCAGGTCGGCCATGAATATGGGGGATGTTGGTGTCTAGAGCGGTGACATCAATTGTAACTAAGAAGGATTCAGGGGGTAGTTCCCCAATTTGGTAAAGGCTGTTTAGGAAATGGGCTATAGTACCAGAGAACTTAAAAAATTCAGTACTCTCAAATTCACCCACAATATGTCACTATAGCATGTCTCATATTTGGATGATGTTGTCTTCAATGAGAACAATAATATTAGCACAACAGTTCACATAACACTTACAAATCACCAACAATAACTCCCTACCACAGCAGGTGGTACCCTTCTTACACAAAGAAGTCTCTCCCCTACAACCTGGCCATTAGGGCCAAACACACATTATCAGAAACTTCTGAACTTGCTCACTATTGAAATAAACTTTCCTCAGCTTTTAAGAAAAGAGGGTACCCTTCAACTTTAATTGATACTCAAATCTCCATAGCTCCCTTAAAAAACTTGCCAAACAACAAATTTCCAATGACGTCCCTTTCACCACCAAATATCATCCAAGACTGCAAATAATCGACACTATCCTCAAGAATGGCTACAACTTTCTAATTCCTTCTACTCAAGACGCAAAATCTTCCGAGCTCTCCTCAAAGAATCTCTTTCAAACGACCACTTAACCTTCACAGCCTTCTAGTATATCATAAATTGCCCAAACCCGACAAAACTTTCACCTCAATCAACACAGAAAAAGGTTCACACCCGTGTATGAAACAATGCTGCAACACCTGCAAGATCCTCCCACCCAGCAAGACTTTCAATAGTAAGAACACGAACCAATATCTCAGCAACAAATCCTACTTAATCTATCAACTTTAATGTAATTTTTATTAGTTAAATTCAAGCAACAATTTGGCAACTCTTCAATTTTTCCGTTATTTTTCAAATTCTTCAAGCATGTTGTTCCATATAATACTTTATTTGTGTAATTGTGAAAAGAAATGAGAGGAGTGTGTTTGTTCCTACCTAGGCCTAAACTATAGTTTCATGTTGCCTTCCTTCACTATCATTTACTTTATGTCACTGTGCAGTGTTTCCACACAAGTTTTATTACACAAATATGTTAAGGATAAGGGAGGTTTAGAGGATGTGGTAAGTAAAATACTATTTAGGAAAAACCGCCCATAGTACACCCTGATTAATTTGAATCCCATCTTCGGTAGTACTGTCTATTGGGAGATTGATGATTTAGACAACTGGCACATCCAGGGGTGGTTTAGTTTCACTGAGCAACTAAGCGTGGTCCATTGGTTTTTCCCAGGGGGAAATTTGAAAATTTAAGTACTGCAAATGTAAATGCATCAAAAGAAATAAAATAATTTTGGTTTATACATACTGCTAGAATATACAAACATGCAAATGTCAATAAATTGTATTTTGGAAATTTGATTTATAAAATTATTTTATGAGCTAAAATCTGAAAATTCTAATAAGCAACTTGCACTATCTCTTAAATCACAAAATCACTTTTGAACGAATTCACTTTAGTATTATGTTAATTTTTCTTGGCTTCATAGAAAGTTCATTGAGAACTTCACACTCCCTATGTGGAAAGATCATATCTGGACCAGACTTGGCATCTTTCTACATAGGTCCATAACTGACACCTCTGGATGTATGTACATGAAGCTCAATAAGTCTGTCTACATACATTTGAAGAGTTCCTAATGTAGGATCTCAACAGCTTTAAGGGCGAGAAAGAGGAAGGTGGGTAGCGAGGTCTGGGGTTCAACCCTGAACACACTCCCCATTGGCTGTTCCAGTAATTTAGACCATCAATACAGATAACAATTGATTTAATTTAGGGTTATGTTTTATAAAATGTCTACAAAACAAATAAAATAAACAACTGTTTCAAGCTTATGGCTGGGTCAATTTAGTAAAATGGTTCTATCCTTCCACCATTAATCCTCCTTAAAATAACTTACATTCTTCTTTCACTTACCATTAACCTCCTTTTCCATCCCCCTTATATGACTAAATAAAATACACAAATTTATTTATATTTTTTTTAATACACTAGAAAAACAATTTACACACTCACTTAATCATATAAAACTTAATTGACAAAAATATGGTGTGAAAACCATTATTACTATACTAAATTCAAGAAACATATTAACACACTCTTGTTTAAATGTAGACATGGCATGTGCAAGTGTGAATCCAAATATCAAGATCCAGGCAAGTAGTGTAAGGTTTGAAACATCTTGAAAATGAATTAATCTTAATTTAACTCAATTTTCTTTTAAATTTGGCAAAGTTTCACATTGAGCTCAAACAACTTGAACTACAACTTCAACCCTTATTAAATTTTTGTCAGTTTGCAAATAAAAAATGTCAAGGCTTTTAATCACACTATTTTTCTTAAATAAATTCTTAGATAATAAGTTCTTACTATCACATTCATTGTGTGGAAACTGTCCTTGATATAACTGTTAAATCAAGCCAAAGGAGGAAACTCATCTACCATCCGTGTAAACACTCGGCACATTGGACACACACTTTGAGTCCGTAGCCAAGGCTTGATGCACTGTAACAAAAACAATGGGCCAGGGTTCATATCCACCCAAACATAGCCTCTAACCACACCACACATTCCATAAAATATATCTACATGCATCTCAAAGATATATGATATATTAAAGTAATTAATGATCAGTGCCTCTGTGGTCTAGTGGTTAGAGTTCCTGGCTATAGATCCATAGGTCCCAGGGTTGATCCCTGGTGCTTCCAGAATTTTTCTGCGAAGCATTGGATCTTAACTGGGTCAAACTAAGCCTTGTGAGAACAAATGAAGAGCTACATGAATAAATTAACAACAGCTTTGGTCTAGAAAACCGAAATTAATGGCTGGAGGCTTCATTGTGCTGACTCCATTACACCCTCTATTTGCAAATGTTAGCATTATCAGCAGCAGCTCGAATGCAGGCTCACACCATAGAGTTTAATCAGTGCTAGTGATTGTGATATTTAATTTTAAAAAATCAGAATTTTCAACAAGACAGTATTTATGAAAAAAAAAAAAATGAAAAAAAAAGAAGTTTACTAGTCAAGAATTAGGATGTGGCTAAGGGACAGAAAGCAGAAACAGGGTGCATATTCAAACTAAATGTTTAAATTCCCGAAATTTTTCAGCCATGATAAAATAATAATTAAGTATATTAAAAACATTATTTAATCGGGATTGAAACTTAACCTAATATTTTCAGACAAATATGCATTCTGAAATTGTGTCACTCTCCGAAGCGGTTAAAGGATTCCAGCCTAAAGGAATGAGCTATTGGTCGTGATCCAAGTTAGATTTCAGTTAGATCATATTGAGCAATTAAAAAAATCTCCTTTCATCAGTTTGGTTTAAAATTGTCGTAAGACTCATTCTTTTTAGTTCCATCTTCCTATAACAGTTGAATTCACATGCAGAACATATGTTGACTGAAATGATATAGCCATGCTCTACTGGGACAACTGTATCAAAAGATATTATTAATTGGATTATTAATTGGAAGAACATTTTATTTTTAATATATTAAATATAAGTTGAATATTTTATCAGTGAATATGTAAAAAAAAAAGAGAGAATTTTTTAAAATTCCCTGACTTTTCCAGGTCGCTGGACACCTTAAGGAAAAATAATATAACATTTTTCTTCTTCTTTCAAAATGATACACATTTTTGGTGTTGTCTATATTCATATAGGCTATTCATGGATTTCAAATAAAAAGGGCTTTTTCTCAGTTATTAATTTTGACTTGGGAAATGTTAAAAAAAGAAAAATAATATCATTTGTTGACTAGACTTCTTTGCTTGGGGAACATTTAATACATAATTATGTTAAGGGTTATGTCATAAATTCATTATAATATTGTGAGGTAACAAACAACACTTGTATTATACATTTTCTAAGCTTGCATGAATCAAAGACTTTTTAATTTCAAATCAAATCTGTAACTTTTGTTCAAATTTTGTCAAAAATTGATAAATTACATTAAAAATACAACATGTTATCCAATTATGGATATTAAAGGAAAAATGGCGCCAAAGACTGTATTAAACATTGAAATGAGGATAGAAGGGCAAGGCCTACTACATGGTGTTAACCTGCAAGAACGCTATACCGATCAAGCAACCGTCATATGTTGGCAAAAATAGTGCCAAAATTTTCAAATAGGGGGTGTCACGTGGTCAGCATTACGAACCCTCTGACCGTTAATCTCAGTTTTCTAAACCAGAGCCACTACTTCTTTATTCACGTAGCTCCTCATCTGTCCTAACGTGGCCGAGTTTGACTCCGTTCCAGACCCAATGCTTCACAGAAAAATCTGGAAGAGCTGGGGATTGAACCGAGGACCATAGATCACCAGACTAATAATCCAAATACATTTTTAATGTTTTTATTTCTAACAATGTGACGCCATGCGTTTCTACTTTTCAAATAATGGGCATCCTATGAAAATCTGACAAATCTAAGAAATCTAAGAAATTGACAATGCCGAAAATGTTTGATAAAAATAACATTTATTTATGTAAAATGTCTGAGGAACTTTACAGATCTTTAAAAAGAAAAAAGAATAAATTTAAAGCTAAGCAACAAACCTAAGCAAATTGTCTTTTTACAATAAAATTTCAACATTTGACACACTGACAATTTAAATAAGTATATTACTATTCCTTCATGCAATATGTTTTATTCATATGTTTCTGGGATTAGGCCTCTAAGTTCACAACTAAAAACACAACAAAACATATATTTATGTCATTTTTGGGGTACATCAGTCCCCTTTTCCAGCAGAAGAGAGCGAAACAAAGACTAGACAGATGGCAGCATTGCTATAGGTAGATCATAGTTACTTAGATTTTGGGGTTACCTGATTTGTTTCTTGATTCTTGATAAATGGATTGAATGTTGTATTTATATTTAATTATTACTAACTTATTGTTTATGACTGGTGTGAGTAGGTCTGTTTAGGGGAAACAAAGAGCAGAGATATAGTTTATCTAAGGTTGAGAGAGACCAGGAGGGTGCCTGGATTTGGTTAAATATTGGTGAGCGAGTTCCCATCTACAAAGCATTGAAACTATTGGACATGCTATAGTACTAGAGTAATACTAGCCCTCACCAATAATTGCAATCGAAATAAAAAAATACCTCAAGAAGTGAAAAGAGGTTTTCCTTAAAGAGATATATTTCTATTTTATAATATTCAATTATTGTTATATTGTCTATTAGGTTCATAATTTTTTACATGATTTGAGGTTCTAAAGTTAAATGAAGATTTGATTTGGTAAAAAAAATTGATGTGACCCAATTCTAATTTTAACATTTAGTTAGCCGCGTCAGTGGCCGATCTGTTTAAGGTCTTACTCTCGTATTAGACTGGCCTGTTGATGACAGGGAGATCAGGGTTCAAATCCTGGTCGGGTCTACTGAGAGTGGTTTTCCCTCAATGGTTTCCCACCCACCCACTCAAATGCAGGGAGATTACCTCTAAAATGCTTCCTTCCTTATCCTTAACCCATTAGAGTAATTAACATATATGTGTATGACCTGGACATGTAGTAAGAAGCGGCGATTAAAAAAAAACCATTTAGTTAATATTTCTATTTCCTCTTATGTTCATAATTTTTTTTTCCAAGATTCGGATTGGGATTTGAAGGTACAGCTGTGATTAGGATTCTTAAAATATTGGATTTGAGCCTACACTAAAAAAACTTTGATTTTTTAAAAATGTGTAATGTCATTTAACATTTTCCTCTTTTTCTCTTTTGTTTTGGGTAATAATGTTGTATTTTTCACACTGCCTTTAGAAGGACTAGTGGAGTATGTTTAAAGTGTGAACCTCTATTTATTCGCTTCATATTTTTCTAACGCTTCTTTAATGTATGTTGACACAGCACCATAAGCTAAAAAACAGTTTGTGGGTCATTCTCAAATTCAAGAACAATTCATGTCTCCTGCCTTATTTTGCTATATTTAAAATAAGCAACAAAACTTTTTTTTTTATAATAAATAGTGTTAAAAACTTGATAGAAACAATTAAATATAGTGATATTAAAAACAAATTAGAACAAATAATTATTAAAAGTCCCTTTTCATCACCTTGCTAACTCCCCTCCCCCCTCTGAATTTCAAGTTATATACTATATATATTTTAAAAAATGGTAAAATATTAGTGTAATACTGTTGTTTTCACTCGAATAATATATTTTAGTAAATTATTCATGGATTTCGACATATTAATCAGTGTTTGTTTGTCCCCAAGTAACGCACTGGAGAAACATGATATTTTGAATTTGGTACTAAAACCTTCCAGAATGCTCCATTGTTCCCCATTAGCAGTAGTGTGTTGTGGTCCTGAATCTACTATTTCTTGTTATTTCATTAGTTAGATAGTTTATTTAATATTATTTCATCAATTTATGAAAATTCAGGTCAATTGTATAGAATATGTTAATTGCAAGTCACTTTGCTAATATTAATATCATTTGGAGTTTTTGAAATAACTAAGCCAATACAAGTTCAGTTGAACGTAAATGGAGGCCGGAACTAACCTCAATGTTTGTCTGCCACCACTTTATACTTATATTGTGGTTATGAAACTCAAAAGTCCGCCAAAAACATCACTTCACTAACGTTGCTTGGTAACAAAATATCACCACCGCCTTGCTAACGTCAGTTAGGCGATGAAACTAATGATAGCCACATAACTTGCACACGATAAGTAAAGTGAAATTTTCAATGTAATTAACAATTTATTTAATAGTGACAATTACAGTTTCTACAAATATTTTTTTATTCAAATTAACCTTTTAAATTTCAACAATGCAAAATATTTAGTTGACACTTCATAATTTATTGTACCTAAAAACTTTTTATTTCTACTTTACGATTTCATGTAATAGGGTTACTACTTTTAGAAAAACAAACCAGAAGAAAATAATTTTAGTTATTTTCTTAATTTTTAGAAATATTAGACTATTATTATTTTTATTTTTACAGAATTTTCATGAAAAATGGGCAATCAATGTTGGTAATCAAATAGTTGGGAGTTCTTCGAACTACAAAAATTGTTCTTAAAGGAAATCATATTTTTTATAAATTGAAAAACTTTGTTAAATTGTATGTGTTTGCCAATTTGTAATTTAAAACTAATTTATAGCATCAATCACACTTGTTATGTTTTTTCAGTTACTATGTCTATGGCCATTTTAGTTTGGGTTATTGATATTTAGTTTTTTTGAATCACTTATGTTTTTCAGAATGACATTTTTTATATTTGAAGAGTAAATAGTATAAAAGTTATTTAATTGCTAGTTTTTGATAAAAATGTACATTTAAAATTGAGGTGTAACTTTTATTTAGCCAGATTTCGCCCCACAAAGTCCAAATTAACTTGTGCTGTTTTCTAAAACATTACTTTGCTAACGACCACATCACTTTGCTAATGGCTGCGTCACTTCGTTAATGACAGTAAAATCACGTATTTTTCATTAATAGCCTTACTAAAAAAATAAATATTAATAACTATTATTAACATTTGAGCTATTCAAAACATAAATAAAAAATGAGAAATTATAAAACTTATATTTTTTTGGATTTTGGAAAATTTAACATTACTAACCTATGAATTTTGTACAATTCTTCACTTAAAAAAATCCTAATTCCAATAAATTAAGGAAAATGTATAATTTTTTATATTATTGTTAAAAAAATATGGTATACTTAGAAAAATACATATTTTATTTAGAGTTTAGAGAGTATAACATATTTATGTGCGTCTGAAACAGCGTTAGCGAAGTGGTGGATTATAGATAGCCACTTTGAAAAAAAAAAAAAAANAGAAAATAGTAAAATTAAGCTCTGCTGGAATTATTACTTCTTTAATAAATTTTGTGTAATCAGGCAATAAATTATCTTTTTCCTGAAATTTTTATTTTTGGATTTCCTATATGTCCTTCAATTTGAGAATGACCCTTGTAATGAATTCATTACATTCTATCAGGCTCCGCCTGAAATTTAACCAAGGTCTCCTACGGATAATCAGAAGGTCTCGTTAACCATACAGCCACATGGATGGACATAGAAAATAAAGTTTGTTGATTTTATGATATAAATAAAGGTATTCTTACCCGGGTATGAAAGGTGTGTTTGCAGTGTAAACTACTCTGCTGATCTGAGCCGAGGGATTCCATGCATATAATGCAGTCTTCTTCAGGAGTGTCCTTGTCCTGAGGCTTGTCCCATTTCACAGTGTTGTCCGGTTGAGTCCGCCATGCAGAGTTGCCAAACTTTTCCAGCCCCATTGCACCCGTTCCTTTATATATAGAAAGAACAATGCACATTAAAACATCAGAAAAGACCTATACTTTTAAAAAGCTTTGTTTTCACTAAACTTGTGAGAAATTCCATTAGGAAGTACAAACACTTGTTTCAAGTTAATAGTAATTAATTATCAATTTAACATTCTTACATATTTTTATGTTCCCAAAATAAAACAAAATAGGTATTTATATGCAAAACTATTGAAAAGCTTCAGAAATGGCTGCAGATTATTGTATTAAAATGTTGTTTTCCTGGGAAAAGTTCCCTAAAATAAGGCCTAACTCAACTTTCTATCTAAAGTTTTACTTGTCAAAGACTATCCTCTACATAGATTTTTAAGCTGTGCTAATCTCAATGTATATTATCCCCCTTCACACCACAATGATAACTTTAAACACATCATTCTCCAAGTTCTCTTTATCTCTCGATTTTTTTTTTTTTTGGTGGATCAGTATATTTAATTTAGCAAATTAGGTAAATACAAAATAAATATTTTATTTACCAATATACAAATCAGAGTTTCCATGGTGATCCAAACAAAGGATAATTATTGTACAGATGTGAGACACTACAAATAATCTAAAGAGAATAAAAAGGTAGCACTACTTAGGAGGAATTTATATTATGTCATTGCTTATTCCACCAGTACACCGCAGTTATATTTTAAAATTAAGACATCCAAACATATATATTTTAGGGACAGGTCCTCGAATCCTCAAAATAACTTTTTTTCCCCTTCAATTTTGCAAGTGAGATTTGTAACGTTTGAGGCATCAAAAATGTTAATACATAGCTTGATTCTATCAATGACGGTAAGAATTAAAGGTATCAAGCAATCGAGTCTGATAACTTTATGATTTACAAGTGACAAACTTTTTATTACTGTTAAAAATAATATATAATAGCTAACTTTTGATTTATTAGGGCTACTAACTAAAACAACTGTGCTGTTATCAACAATGTGAAATGAAAACATTAGTAGGGATGGGCCCTTGAATCATTAAGGATATTCGAGATTAGAGAAAATTTCAAATTCGAGACTCAAATCCTTAAATATATATATTTATATTAATTTTTACTTTCTTTTGAGTGATTTTTTTAGAGCTCTAATAAATACTGCTTATTGATGGTTTAGAAACAATTATAATTAATTATAGGATGAACTTAACAACCAAACCCCGGACCACTTATTTAACACTAAACTGAACAAATGAATGTTATAATGAATGGATTATAAGAAAGAAACTTAACACTTTGTACTATTTGTATTTCCTCTTATGTTCATAATTTTTTCCAAGATTCATCTTCATAAAATAGTGGATTCGACCCAACTCTAAACATAAAACTATTTCAATATAAGGAAATTAGAAAGGCTTTCTTCCTAGCTGTAATATTTCTAAACAAGACGTGTTGGCACTTTACACAGAAAATAATATTTCTCTGAATAGTGCCAATTTTTTAAACCACATGCAATAAATCAAATCTGTTAATTAAGCAAGTTAAACAAAGTTACCTTCCTTTCTTTTTGTTAGCTCCTGTTCTACCTGGTTTATGATAAATGGCATAAACAACCCGGTCAAAGTGTTGTTGTTGCGTTTCCTCACTTCGCTGATACATTCGGACAGCACATCCCTACAAAAGACCATTTCAAGCTGACAATTATCTACAAACAATAGAGTACTTATATTTGGAGACTGAGGGCACCAGATGATAGAAGACATGGCTCTTAAAATAAACATTAGTGACAATGACAGAACTTATTTATATGCATTGATTTGACTTTTTATTAACACCATGTCTTACCATCCCTTTGGGCTATACACTTATGTACTGCATTTGCGTGAAAGGAGACTGAAAAACCAGTTTGGAAAAATCGCTCGGTACACTAAACTGAGATTCGAACCTCGATTTCCCTGTCAATGGATGTCTAGTCTACTGTGAGAGTAGCGCCATGGGGCCACCAAAGTGGGTTGTATTTATATGATTACTTGGTATTATATTAAAATGAAAATTGCCATAGTTTACTTTGAATGACATATTTTTCTACTTCGAACAACTTAAGTCATGTTGTGAACAAATCTTTGTGGGGGAAAATGAGGAAAAAGTACTGTTACTGTTAGAAGTGATTCTTCCAATAATGTAATTATTGTAAATTACTGCACATTCACATTATGTAACAACTTTGGCTAAAGATGCGCGCAGAGGGGTGGAAAGACACGAAAAATAAATATAGACTCATGATGTGTATTAACTGGGAGAAGTATGCTATTTTGATCATTGTAAATAAAAGTTGTGTGTTTTTTTAGTGAATATGTGAAAATTCCATAAATTTGATAACATTTCCTGAATTTTCCAAAACCTTTTCCTGGCCTGGCAAATTCCCCAAGATTTACTTATTTTCCAGTTCAATGGACACCCTAAAAATACCGTAAAGGCTCGAAAATAGGCACTCTTGGATAATCAACATTATGTTGTCATTGAAAGCTCACATGTGGTTAGCCTACTCACTAGGAGGCTCTAGTGTTTGGTGTTGTGTCATTAGCATGATATACGCTGCAAGATGTGTGTAGGGTATGGTGTCTACTGAACTTGGCCAGTGAAATCCCTGACCTTTTCCCTGATCATTTCCTAAAATTCCTGACTAAAATATGTGTCACATTCTTCTAACTCGCCCTCCCCTTACCCCCTCGTTTTTCTATTGATTTTTATACGAATAATAATAAGCTTTAAAATTTAAATAAAGTAATTCTTTTAATTTGTATAAACATTATTTACTAGGAATTAAAGATATATTACACTGTCAGCTGTGGATAGTCAACCTTACAGTTCAACCAAGAAATCAGTCTACTCTCCTGACCTGATGAAGCTGTCTGTGACAGTGAAAGCTTGTCCTTAACAATGTGTTTATGTGTTTTTTATGTTATATCTAAACAATTTCTACTCCAGTATCACCTAGGTAAGTGTGCTGGCTATCCCTCCTAATTTAAACAATGTTAATAATTATAATTAAAAGGAAGTGTATTTTTTTTTCCTGACTGACCCTCATTGTTATATCAATATATATTTAGTTTATAAAACACAATTTAAAAAACAAGAACACTCAAATAAAAATCTAATAAAAAACAAATAATTAAAATGGTTTCAACACTAATGGTCTTTAAGGACATTTAATGCCAGGCCTCCACCGTGGTTCAGATTCCACATTAAACTGTAGGTAGATCCTCCATTTAATCTCACAACCACCCTACCATTACACATAAGCGCAAGTGTGTATAATGTAAACAGGTAGTAAGACGCGGTGCTAATAATAATAATAATAATAATAATAATAATAATTTAAGGACATTAAAATTAAACTATGTATAATGTAAACAGGTAGTAAGATGCGGTGCTAATAATAATAATAATAATAATAATAATAATAATAATTTAAGGACATTAAAATTACACTAACAATTATAAAACAAAGTCAATAAAATGAATAATCGCATGATGGCTTGGAAATGTATAACAAGACAGTGTAGAAAAACTGTACAGTGATTTAAAGTAAGTGATAGTGAAGGAAGGCAACGTGAAAGGATAGTTAGGTTAGGCCTAGATAAGAACAAACACACTTCTCTCTTCATGTTTTCTTAAGCTTTTACACTTCCCACTTCTTTAAAACTTTCACAGCTGCACATTAGTTTGAATTTGGGGGGCGGGGAAATGAGTCTTAATATTTTATATAACCAAATATAAAAATAATTTTCCACTAAAATGAGTTTTATTTTCTTATGACTGTGACTTTTTTTTAAATGCGGCCCTCTTGGTATTTTTAGTTTTCAATGTGGCCCTTAGGAGATGCCTGGCCTAGGGTATCCACAAGCTGTGAAGAGTTGGTGACATTGGTTGTTAAGGTCTTCTTCCTTAAAACATAATTGTTCAGCTCTGGTAGCTAAGCTATAGGGTGGAGAGCGTTTTACACTAAGAGGATGGTTGCTTTGGAAATGGAGGTGCTGTTGATGGTTGGTGGCTTTGGTGTGATTCCCTCATGAAGGTTTAGTCCCAGATCCAAGAATATGGCATGGTGTTGTGAAATGTTCCAAATACATCTGAGAGTGCTATGGTTAATTAACCTGTTCGGGAACTGTAGTAAGTTAGTTTCAGAATCTCTTCAAATCATGAAGATGTCATCAATAAACTTCATTCAGCGGAGCGGTTGAAACGCTTTGGATTTCAAAAAGCTGGTGTTTAGTTTGTCCATGAAGAGGTGAGCGTAGGAGGGGGCCATAGGTGTACCCATTGCCGTCCCTCGGATTTGAAGGTATTGTTTGTCCAGGAAGCAGAAATTGTTCTTTTCAAGTATGAGGTGAATGGATTCTAGGATTAAAGTGGTGTATGGCTTAGAATTGGTTGATGGTTTGTCCATAAAATGACACATGGCATAAAGTCCTTGGTTGGTTGTTATTGTAAAGCAAATCAACATCTATGGTGACCAAGTATGCATAGGTGGGAATTTTGTTTTTAATATCCTGTTATGTGGCTGAGAAAGTGTTTTGTGTCCTTTGTGTGAGGAAAGTTGTTGGACCAGGGGTTAAAATGTCTAAGTGACCACACACAGACACACCCACACACAGACACACACACACACACACACACACACAACACACACACACACACACACAGACTTTTAAAGAAGTAGAAGACAATTAATTCAAAGCAAACAGTAGCCAATAAGCCAAAAGGATTAAACACTATATAACCTATATATTAGTGATAGGACCTTGAATCCTTTGAATCTCTAAGGATATTTGAGATTAGAAGATTCGAGAACATTTTGAATTCAAGAGATTCAAGTGAAATTTGTTTAGAATTCTTAATACTGCTCATTGGGGGTTCAAAAACATTTAAGGATGAACTTAACAATCAACCCCCAGAACAGTAATTTTTAACTTAACTGAATGCATGAATGTTATGAATGGCTTATTAGAAAGAATATTATTGTTTAGTTACTATGTGTATTTTTCTATTATTCTATTGTGTTTATATTTCCTCTTATGTTGATAATTTTTTCCTAGATTCAAATTCGGTCAAAAGTAATTTGGCGATTCGGATTTGTAAAATAATGGATTCGACCCATGTATACAATATATGTAGTTTAGTAAAAATTGTTAAATGTTTGTGCTTTCAAATAAAGTTGTCTTTCTTCTCACGCCTAATATGTTTTCATATAATTGAGTGGTTCTCGCACATCGCTAGTATTAATCCAATAAATAACTTGGCATAACTATAATTTATTATTTTTATTTTCACTATGATGGGACATAATAAAAGTTGTAGGAAAAAAAATCATTCTCAAAGAGCCATTTGATCTTCAAATAAAGTCTACAACATAAATATGTTATAACCGTAACATAAAACCTTAGTCATTTTTAATACTTTGAATGATATTTTTATGGCATTTTGAGGATTGCTAAGTTGTTACCTTGTATCGCGCATCCTAATGCATATTGACCTAGAGTGGGTGGTAGAGATAACTGTTTAGCACAGATAAATACAACAAAATAAACTTCGATGGCACTAAAGCAATCTTCAAACATTGGAAAAATACACACACAAACACAATCAACAAACAATAACAATACTTACTCGGTTTTGCTGGGGAACTTCTTACGAAGTTCGTTCATCAATTTTATGTAATTGTTACTCTTAGTTTTTGAACTTGGTGCAGCGGTTTTAATGGTTCTGCAATTAAAATTATAAACAAAATAATATTATATATATAATGATATGACTCTATAAGGAAAACCTCTTTTCGCTTTATGAGGCAATTGTATTATATTTGGAAGAAGGTACAGGAAAGGTGCATAGAAACATATAAAAGGGGGACAAACATTGTTGTGTTTGTCCCCCTTTTATATGTTTCTATGCACCTTTCCTGTACCTTCTTCCAAATATATTATATATATAATTAACTCAATGTACTAATGATATATCTTTATAAGGAAAACCTGTTTTCACTTTATGAGGTAATTGTATTATATTTGGAAAAAAATTTGGAAAGGTGGATAGAAACATGAATGAAACCTAGGTCAGGGGATTGGGCGGAGACGATCGATTTTCTTTAAGAGGCAACCACTACCAGCAATGGCAATGGCAGCAATATAAAGTGTGAACTGTGTTCTTCTTTTCATTTTAAAAGCCATATTGTGTTTGTCCATTTTATATGTTTCTATCCACCTTTCCTATACCTTCTTCCATATATAATGTAACTAATGACAATTCCAGAACGCAACACTATACAGTATTAAAAAGAAATAGAAATATATATATTAGAAATAAAAACAATGTGGCTTTTACAATAAGAAGAGAAACACATATGCCATTTTTATACTGCAACTAGTCTGACACTGAAAATTGAAATAATTTTACTACAAAATAATATTTATTAAATCAAGCTTCTTTGGTACATTTTTTACATATGTTTTGGGTCAACTTATTTGTACAAATCTGCATTTTTGCAAACAAAAGTGGTGAAATCTAAATTTCGCAACAATTTTATGGACGAGAGCATTTTTCATATGAACTGGGGAAAAAAATAAACAGATTGCATGACTACAAATACTACTATCATTAAAAAATCTGTGTATTTATTTTTCATTATAAGGATACTAGGGGTCTGCGAAATTTGTTTTTTAATTCGAGTCGAGTATTTCTAAAAGCTACTGAGTTTGAGTATATAAATAATTTTAAAATGTTAAGAGTATATAGGCTTATTTTTGCTTATTTTAATGTATATATAAAATCTTTAGCCTACATTGGAAATAAAATGGTTAAGAAAAGGAAATATTGGTTATTAAATTAGAAATAACACTTAAAAAGATATGATTTGAAAATAAGAACACCAAATAAAAATATAATTCCACGATGGCTTGAAAATGTAGGCATATTATAAGACAGTGTGGAAACACTGTACAGTGATGTAAAGTAAGTGATAGTGAAGGAAGCCAAACTGAAAGGATAGTTTGGTTAGGCCTAGATATAAACAAACATACGTCTCTCTTCATGTCTTCTTAAACTTTTACACTTTCCATGTCTTCAAAACTTCCACAGTTGCACATTGTTTTGAATTTTTGGAAATATTACTTTTTCATTAATGTATTTTCATATGAGAAATAAATATTTCCAAAAATTCAAAACAATGTTCAACTGTGGAAGTTTGAAGAAGTGGGAAGTGTAAAAGTGTAGGAAGAAATAGATAAGTGTGTTTGTTTATATCTAGGCCTAACCTTACTCTCCTTTCAGGTTGGCTTCCTTCACTATCACTTACTTTACATTATTGTAGAGAGTTCATACACTGTCTTGATAAAAAGTAGTAAAATTTATGTTTTATTAAGCTAATATTTCCTCAAAATATGCTTTAGCAGCTTAATTTGACATATAATAAAATGTATCACAAACAGTTAGAAATTTGAAGTGTTTCATATTTTGTTTATTATTCCTTAGTGTAATATTGCGTGATCACATCCTCTGGGCTTTCACTAGACATGTTTATTTGATTGAGAAATTTCAATTCAAGCTTTAATGCTTATAAAAGTTGATGTTCATACTTTAAAATTAAAAAATAATATTTATATTAAACAATATTAAATATTAAATATTAAATGCTTTTTAATATAAAATATGGTAAATTTGGTAAAAATTGCAATAAGTAAGATCAACACTGATTTTAGACGGGTTATTCTATAACTAAATTATAAGTAAATTAGTATTAGTTTTGTAGTTAATTAATACAATTTTTAAATATATTAATTTTGAAAACATTCAATACAATAATATATGCTTGATATTAAATTTTTAATGAAACCGAAATTATTATTTAGTAAGCGATTTAGCTCTTTTTATTTTAATTGCTTTGTCATGGCAATACATGTAAACAACTTCAATCAAAGATAGTTCTAAATGGACGACAATATTGAATCAAATTACTGGTCAAAAGTAGTTTTAAAGGTATATTATGTTATTAATGTAAAAATGATATTAATTCACACAATTTATTAACCAAACGAATGATTTATAATTGGAAATGCCGATATTACCTACATTAAATAGCCTATGCTTACTATTCTGTTTTAAAAAATTGATTATTAAGTTCATCAAGTGGAAGCTTGAAAATGACAAGCTTACAAAACTTTTGATCTCGATCTCGAGCTTATAGACAAGCTCGACTCGAAAATCAAAATTCGAGTACTTGTAGAGAACTAAAGATTATATTTTTTTTATCAATACATTAAGGTCCTATTTTAATTTATTAAATTGTTTAAGTGAAGTGGATATTTATGACATCACCAATAGATCTTCAAATTGTACTACATCAAAATATTCTTTTAGAGTACAATCTTAAGTGATTCTAGTGTAAGAAACCCTTTTAATGTGTTTTTTAACAATGATTTATCAAAAGTAGATCACAATTAAGTTTGCATTTGGGAAGTAGATCTATGACAAAAAAAAAAGAAAGAAAAAAGAAGTGGACATCTTAGGTCTACAGCATGACTTTTATTTAGTGTGTGCCACAAGAGTTTGTAGGCTGGACATCCTGTAGGTACGGTTACTATAGTTCACTGAGATGAGATAATGATAATGATGTGATGGAAGCGGTCTTAAACCTAACTTAAGCCTAACTATCCAGACCATAGCAACCATAGGAACAATTTCTGCTTGGGAAAAATACCTATGGTACAGCTGGGAATTGAAACTCTGAACCTCTAGATAAGTAGCCAGGAATGTTGACCACTAGAACAAGAGGCCGGCCAACATCTTGTTTATAGCAGATGTTGAGTAAATGAACAATAAATAAAATGACTGGACATTAAATCCAACTAAACCTAAAAACTGTGATGATGTAAGTAAAAAATTCTACTCACCGAGACTGTGGCTTGGCTAATAATGACGCCATTAACGGAGCTGGTTTAGCCATAACACTCGCAGCAGTTGGTCTGGGAGATGTCATGTTCTTCTCTGCAGACTCCTGCAACAGTGAAGTGATATTTAAAGTAGTTGTTACATGCTACATTCAATAAAACAATCATTAATATCAGACACACAGATTTTTCTTTTTATTTTCAAAATTAGACCAAGAAGGAAAATTTTCAAAAAAACAAAACATATCTTGTGAGCATAATTATATTTTAGTGTCACTATCACAATTATTAAAATTCTATTTTGGCCCAAATATAATAGGCCTAGTACATAATATGACCCTAAGATTCTGAAGGGGTTCTACATGAAAAATTAAAGGTCTCAACTATACCTCTGCCTTATTTTTTTTCAATGAAGAATGTTAGGCTGGGCATATCATATGAGTAGAGATGGGTCGAAAACACTATTTTACAAATCCGAATATCCAATTTAACTTCAAATCCCGAATCTGAATATTGGAAAAAATTATGAACATAAGACAAAATAGAAACATGATGGAATAATAGAAAATAAGATGATAGCCAAATGTTAATATTCTTTCTTATAACATTCATACACTCAGTTAAGTGTAAAGTTACTGGTCTGGGGTTTGGTTGTTTTTGAGTTCATCATGAATGGTTTTGAACCACCAATAAGCAGTATTAATTAGAGCTCTCAAATTAATTTCACTTGAAAAATTGAAAAATTAAAGATGTGAGTCTCAAATCTAACATTTTGTCGAATACTTGAATCTTGAATATCCTTAAGTTTCAAGGTCCCATCCCTAAATAAGAGCACAGTTTATTGAAGGGCATTTCTAAGAGAAAAATAATGTAATATGCTTAGGCCAGTATGAAAAATCAAATACAACCTTTGAACTGCTTGAAAATATAGTTTTATTAAATAAAGGCATAAATTTAAACACTCAACCTGTTGCTAGGGATTTGCGAGTACTCAGATTTCTAGCTTCCATCCAAGCTCATCATTATAGCTAAGGATTGAGCTTTGTAGGCTCAACATTTTCAAGCTTTCCTCTTGATGTGCGTACAAATCAATTTTTAAAATGCAATGGTTAAGTATAGGCTATTTAATTTATATGATATCGTCAGTTTCACTTATAAATAATTTGGTAACTATTTACAATAAAAGTAGAATCTATAGACTAACTTGTGATTGTAATGTTGTATACATTGGCCAGACTGGACGGGTACTTTCTAAACGCTATTCTGAACACATTAGTGACTTCAAATTTAATAGAACCTGTTAGCAAAGGTTAAAGTCGAGTACACAAAATTAACGTCCAAGACAAACATACAATCTACAAATACACTTAGTGGGCTCGTGTATCTTAGTCAATGTCTCCAACAGAACCAAATCAAAATTTGCTGAACACTTAAAAATTCCAGGTCATCAACCAATGCATGAAACTTCTCCTAATTTCAACCAAAGGCTTGAAAATGAACATTGCTGAAAATCTCCATATTTATAATGTCACTTTTCATCACAATATTATCCTTAATGAACAAACAAAATTTGAAAACCAATCCCTCATCAACACAATCAAGAACCTTCCCCAACACGAAATAAATTAAAATCACACCCCACCCCACCAAAAAAACCCTGCCCTCCTTCCATCGTAGTTGAGACCTGTTCGAGCCAGTGTCGTGAAGATTTGTACCCGTTTCCATTTTTTCCCCTTGTTCCATGATTTTCTCTTCCATTCAACACCATGTATGTAACTTCATCTTTTTCCATCTATCTATATTCAATAGCACTCACCAACCGATGCACTAGCGACATCTCAAGCATGACTACCCAATTTCCCTAACGCTTAGGTTGGTTAAATGAACTCTCCTGGAAGATTCATGATAAAAATTTTAAGTTAACAAATTTATTAGACACAGATTCATTACACTGTGTTAACAACGAGGACAACACTTCAACCCCACTACGAGGGTAAGCTTGATAGTTTGATTTTGTTTATAGTATACAGTAAATTAGTAAATTTCTTATTCCACCATTTAACTCGATTAATGATTATTCTTATATCAGTTTCTTTGATTAGGGACATTACCTCTCTCAATTTTGTTGAACCTTTAACTCTTCTTGATATAATCTTACAACTCAATACTTAATATTCCGCAATGGTTTTGTTTCAGACCTGAGGATGACGTAACGAGCACCTAAACATGTAGTCAATCAACCAGCCTAGAGGCGGTACAAGTGTCTAAGGAGTGGAATTAAAATAACAGTTAAGGAATCTCTTATATTTAATCAACTTATAATATCCAATATATTAAAATCTTATTGATTAATGGACAACACTTCTGATAATCAACAAATTTGTAATTAATTATCTCCTTGTTAACACAAGTTTTTAACTTCTTGACCTGATAACAAGCTCTAAACAATAACATATTTTAACCTTATATGCTATGCTATTAGACAAATTATAATTTCAATTTTAACATGTTTTATATGTAATTCAACTTTAATATGGTTGCATTGTTTAATAGCCCTTGTTATCTATTTCCGAGATTTTATCAAATTGATCATTCATGTAATTAATCACTTTGCCAACTTATCATTGATCACCTTTTATTAATATTATAAATGGTTTGTAACTGCATAATTTCCCTTATTGACTGTCTCCTAGATGCTATTAAATTGATCTTTCTTGTAATTGTCACTTAGAATAACAACTCCAGTTCAATCATTAACTTTTTACAATTTCTACTTTTGAAAAAAATTCTCAAAATATTTTTCTAATAATTTCATTTCTTTATGGAATCTTATTCAACTTCTGTTTTACCTATTTTTTGTAAATTCAAATTACTCTTGAAACAATTCTAGACGATTCTTAGGAAAATAATTGAGGTATTATCACTTCCATCAATTTATATTGTTAAAAGTGACTTAGCATATATCTTTTTATGTTCTAACAATCTCCCTTTTGTTTAACCTTCCCCTTTTTATCATAACTTTTATTGTTAATTGACTTACAAGTGTATCAATCAATCAATCAATCAATCAACCAATTTTGTTCTACCAAGCACATTCCTTACAATATTAATTCATATTAAATTAAGGACTAATAAACAAAATGTAAAGTCTTTCAAATGATCATTTCATCTTTTTACCCCTTTTAATTATTACTTTTTTATAGGGTAGTTAAAGCTACAAAGGTTTATATTGGGGAAATATTATTTCATTGAAATGTCAATTTTATTAACTTTTTTTTTATAAATTATTAGTGTAATTGGAATGTCTTTAAAAACATGAGTTTTGAAACTATTTTGATTATTTTTCTAATATATTTTTATTTTAATGTTGTAGTTATTTATAAATGATGTTTTTTAAAGCGTTATTTATAAACAAATATTTCCATTTTTTAAGAACATATGTTGTTTTCATATATCTCAAAAATTTCACAATTTAAAGATGTGGTATTTACATTTTATGTTTGTTGTGAATGGTGACATTTTAAATATTCTATTTCTATTTTACTTTTGAAATAAATATATATTAAAATTATGAATATACTTAAACTCAGATATTTTTGAAATACTCGACAGAAATGAAAAAACCCAAGCTTGCAGAAGTTAAATTATGATTATTCAGCAGAATACTCTTTTTTTAAAAAAAATCTGAATTCAATGGAAGATGATTTTTCCTTTTAATTTATTCTATGGAAAATTGTCACATCATCTAATAGATTAGACAAATGTTATTAATGATTCTATTAGATAGTTAGGTTATAAAACCAACATATTTACCAAAATAGGATGAAATATGTTCATGACTATCATTATCATGAATAGATTCCAGCCAATGGCCGGGTCTGTTTGAAACATACGGCTCTCTAATGTATCCTTTCTCCCTACCACATCTCCTCCTTCCCAATGACCCAGTCCTCTCCTCTCTCCTTCACACTCTCTTCAGCCACCTGTTCCTTGGTCTTCCTCTTGGCTTCCTGCCCCCCACTTATATTTACAGTATCTTCTTTGGTATCTTCTCCTCCTCCAGTCACCTCACATGACCGTAACACCTTAGTTGTGCCTTTTCTATGCTTCTCCTCAACTAATCCTCTCATCCTATCCATCCTTGTCACTCCTATTGTAGATCCCAAAAATTTCCCAGGCTTGCATCCTACTTCCATCCTGCTCCTCTATTACCCAGGTTTCTATTGTGTATGTCAATATTGGTCCATAGTATGTCTTGTAGATCACTCCTTTACAATTCCTTGGTACATCCCTGCTCCAAATTATATTTCTCACACTTGTGAAAAAAGCCTCTACTTGCTTCCCTCTCTCACTGATTTCTCTTCTGTTTCTTCCACTTTCCTCTATCCCACTATCTTCAACTGTTCCTCTCCTACTATCCCACCAGTCGTGCACTTGTCTCTTTGTGTTTGTAATCAGCATCTCACTCTTCCTTACATTAAACCTAATTCCATACCGCTCCACTACTTTATCCCACGCATAAAACTGCTCCTGAACTTCTTTCTTCTTATTGGCCCATACCATCAGGTCATCCGCAAACAACATTGCTTTCATACTTCCCTCTCCAATTATTTCATTATTTGAACAGTAGTGGTGTGAGCGTACTTCCTTGTTTCAACTCAAACCACTCTCCCCTCTGTTCCCCTACTTTCACACAGCTCACACTCCCTTTGAACATATTTTTGCTTTCCTAAATTCATTCTTTATTACTTCTTCAGTGCTTCCTATATTCTACATCTGCATACACTGTCATAAGCTTTTTCAACATCCAGGAAGGCCATCACCAGGTTATTCTCATACTCATAGTGTCTCTATTGCAGTTGCCTTACTGCAAATATGAGATCTACTGTTGACCTTCATGGTCTGAAGCCATATTACTACTGCCTCAATCCCTCTATTTCTTTTCTCCAGTATCTCTTCATACAACTTTGCACAGTGGCTAAACAGTTCAACTCCGCTGTAATTTCCATATTACTCTTATCACTCATTATAGCCACTGCAGTCCCTTCTCTCCTGATGCTCTCACCATCTCAACACTCACTTTATCCTTTCCTGGTGACTTCCCCCCTTCTTCACACTTTTCAATTCCTCAACATCCCTACAGGTTAGCCCCCTCACATTTTTCTGGCTAATATTTGCTTCATCTTCTCCTTTCTGTTTGTGTTAGCAGTCAGAAGGTCTTGAAAATACTCTCTCCACATGTCCTTGAGTTCCTCCTTTTCTACAACATTTCCATTCTGTCTATCATTTCGACCTGCTCCTTCCTTCTTTTACTCCTGACTTCCACACAGCACTAATTTACCACCTCGACTGTCCTCCATCATTTTCGTCCACATTTACATCCAATTTCTCTTCTCCTCCTGCCCTACCCTTTTGCTACTTTCTTTTTGGCCTTATATTTCTTCTTATTCTCCACTCTCCTCTTTTGGAACAACTCTCTAAAGGCCCTGTTCTTTTCATGATTAATGGTAAACAATAAAGATAAGTTTACTACCGGTAAAATTATTGCTTCCTTGAAAAACCATAATTTAAATCAAAGATCCAAAAAAACAAATACGCACTCATCTATTTGGTAGAAAATCAAATATAAATATGCCCAAATATGCACAAAACCTTTCATGCTTAGAACTTGAGATCTCATTATGACTGACTACCTTCGACTTTTTAAAAATGGCAATATCGAAATAATCGATTGTCAATCTATGTTTAGACAAAACATGACCACATCTTGCAAGATCCATTTATATTAATGTTCTTGCTTGGACCAAACAGTAACTCTTTTAAAGGGTGAAAACAAAGAATCAAGCTTTCGAAATTGAAATAGCAGTATTGATATGGGTCACAGTAGAAAGTGATCTTTAATGTTACCATCCAAAAAAACACCTAAATATATGTAAAAATACTCATATATCCTGTAATCCATTTTATAGCTTTAAAATCATCAAAAACGTATATTATCCATGTAGACAGCAGCCCTGATATAGCATTATTGTCAATATTATCGCATTGAAAATCATATTGCATAACAGGTCGGTTGCCAAACTAAAAGTAAATTGTATTTATTTAGGGGGAAAAAAAAAGCTTAAAAATTTGTGTTATTCATGTGAAAACAGTAAACCTGATGTAAAAATTCATATTAATGCAAATGCGAATTTCGCATGTCCCTATTTATAGATATTGATAATAATGACCAAAAGTGATAGTTGCAAGTAATATATGGAACTATATGTATGAAAAAAGTGCATTGAACAAAAACATTTAGTAATGAATAAAATGATAAAGTATTAGGAAAAAATTAGCACACAAATAAAAGAAAAGACACTAACACAAATTTACACACACTTCAATATTTCGATGCTATTAAAGCACCTTCCTCAGAAAGTAGTAGTAATTAGGCTGAAGAGGATGTTGTCGCATCGAAATATTGAAGTGTGTGTAAATTTGTGTTAGTGTCTTTTCTTTTATTTGTGTGCTACTTTTTTCCTAATACTTTATCATTTTATTCATTACTAAATATTAATATGGAACTGTCTCTCTTCTCCCTTAAAACAAAACTTGAGCCATTTTTATAACAATTTACTTTTTGTGTTTGTTGCTTAAAGAGAAGTGAACGAGTCAACGCACTAAACAAGCTTATAAAATGACATAAAAATAAAAAGTAGGAGGAAAAACAACTGTTTATGAATTGGCAGAAGAGATCTTATTAAAATCTATACATACATTTTTTACCTGTTATATACATTTAAGTGATTCTGTACTTAAGTTAAAAAGAGAAAAATACTGTTAAAAGAAATAAGCCTTGATATCCTATCGTTCGTATCATGCAAACTTTTACAACAACAAATTAAAACACATACATCTTTTTAGATTGTAAGAGATCACTCTGATGTAAGAAACATTCCTTCATTCTAAGGACGCCCCGTAAATAGCGCTTTACCACTCAAATCCTTCCCACTACAAGGAATAAGCAATACTCCTCACCCCTGTTGTTGAGGAGGCAGCAGACATAGTTTGTCTCCCCTCAACCTGACTCTGCAGCTCAACATTTTCTAGTCGAGCTGCAACGCTTTGCTTCTTTCCAAGAGCGGCAGAAGAAACTGTTGAAGCCTCCGCCATAGGTTGACCGGGTGTTGCTGACAGCACTTTTTGTTTGCTAGGTTTTGTTCCAGTTTGTACCTTTGGATTTAATTCAGTCAGTTTGTTGCTTGGCCTAACTGGCATATTTTCCAGAGATGTTACTGATGTGCGCCCACTTGTGTTATCTGACTCGGCTGCAATTCTCACCTGTAAATGATTGTTTTGTAAATGCTCACATGTTTAAGATGCAACAGGGCACCTTATGCTAGTTTCTTTTAAGAAATTGTAGTTGTATAGTAAGTTATAAAACAAACTAAGACAAGGATAAATATAAAATTACCACGTGTGAATTACATAAATTCATCTATTTTTCAAAGTTAGTTATAATGTCTGCAATCACAAATTATAGTGAAGTGTTAATCATTATTATTTGATGACTTATTATTATTAATAGTAGCACCGCGTCTTACTACCCGTTCGGGTTATACGCACTTACGCTAATGTGTAATGGTAGGGTGATTGTGAGATGAAATGAAGATACCTACAGTTTAAAGTGGAATCCAAACCACGGTGGAAGCCTGGCATTCCTCACATTCACAAGATGTCTTGTCAAAGGTGAAGGAAGGGTTTGGCAATCAGATAAATTTGTACTGGGACCGAGGATAGAACCACGGACACCCAGCACAAAAGTCTGACACCTTACCCCTAGACCACCAGGTCACCCGATAAGACATGTTGGATTAACTATCAAGTTCACTGGGGTTCAAAATAAAATCCTTTCAGAGGTGGTTTGAGTGTACCAAATTAATCATAACAGCATAGTGATTGTGATGAAGATAATAAAATTTTATCCCCATTCTAACTGTATCTCGTAATTTTATGACTTTCTTTTTTATTCTTGTACATAATTAAAGCACTATTCCTGGATTTTTCCTCTTGATGCACAAAATGTTAACACTTTTCACATGTTTTCCCCCTGATAAACAAAATTCAAGTCCTTTTCCCGATTTTCCTGGTCACTGGTCACCCTGTTAGAATACACTAACGGAAATCTCCTACCACCTACACCAAAATGGTTAAAAGTGAAAGTAGAGAAGATTGATTTTTGCTAAACAAAATGATTTGATTATTAGTGATTTTAATATTGTAAAACAGGCTTACCTCCGAAACTTGGTCGCTGTGAGCAGAATCTTGGCCAGGGGAAGGAGTAGCACTACTACGCGGAGTGGCAGGAGGTGTATCCACCTTGCCAACTAGTCCCTGATTCTCTGGTGGGACAACTGAAGGCGAGGTGGAGGGCATTATGAGGTTGATACCTCTGAGAGATTGAACCGTGTTCATTGCTGGTGCCTGTCAAACAACAGGCAAATCTAGAGTATGTAATACTTAAATTTTAATCTGGATAAAAACATTTAAAATTGATTCACACAATATCACTTTTAAAATGAAAAGAACACAGTATCGCTTTTGCAATAAAAGTAACACAGTTCTCACTTTACATTACCACAATTGGAATTGCCTCTTGCATCAAATCTCCCAACCTAAGTTGAATTCTATCGAAACTTAACAAGAGGGATTTTTTTGTGTGTAAAGAATGATAAGACACTTAGAGAGGAATACTTAAAAATAGAGATGGGTCGAATCCACTATTTCTCAAATCTGAATCCTAGCAAATCGTTATAAATATTAAATGATTTACAGATAGACCTACATTACACAATATAGGCCTAAACTTTGAATTAAGATTTATTTCAATCATCTCCAGCCATCCCTCACAAAATACAGGTTAAAATCCAGCCAGATTAAACGATCTAGACTCATATTATTGTTTAGAAATCAATCAATCAAAATTTGAGTGTCTTTTAGTTATTTTTGCAAGTGTTGTTAGAATGAGTTAAATTTCTAAAAAACATGTGAAATAAACAGATTAGGCATAGTTATCCTTTGATCAACTTTAATCATCAATAAAGGATATTTTATTGTATTAAGATAGCAAAAATGAAAATAGAAATAGATATTTTTAATAAAGACTAAAACAACATGCTTAACAATTAAACATACATTGGAAATAGTGAAATCAATAATGTCTAAGTATGTTTTATGTATATTTTCTTATATATCCATTATCTCTTTTCGCATAGAAAACAAATATATTTGATTCTTCCAATATATGGATGTCTGAGAATACATTATATTTAAAATACAAACATATTTTCAACCACAATATGTTCATTTCCATTTTTAAGGCAAGACTACGTTTGAATATTTCTGCAATTACTTCAATAACATATTTAAACAAATAATAAACTCTAAGTTAAAATCAATTTAAAAACAAATAATGGATTAGCAAGTCGTTATTTGATTATTAACACTAGAGAGCGCTTGCTAAGTGATCAAATTACCTGAATCGATTTTAAACAAACAATCAATATACAATACGTAAGCCAGTACGAATAAATAAATAGTTTTATCGCTGTCTGATTGTTAACAGTATTTATTTTTTATGAAACCCAACAAAATGTCTAACTTAGGGGTCGTATGCAATAAATTTGGGTTCTTGGCATAGTTGTAGATTATTAAAACCAGTTGGGTAGTAATAAATAATGTCAACAGTCGAACACTGATAAAACTGTTTATTTATGCCTACCCGCCTACATATTGTATATTGATTGTTTGTTTAAAATCGATTCAGGTAATCTGATCACTTGGTAAGCTGTATCTAATTTTAAGAATAAAATAATGACTTGCTAATTCATATTTTGTTTTTAAATTGATTTTATCTAAGAGTTTATTATTGTTTTAATAATGTTATTGAAGTAACCGTAAAAATATTCTAACTCAGTCTTACCTAATAAAATGGGAATGAACATATTGCTATAGTCAAAAATATGTTCGTGTTTTAAATAGAATGTATTCTCAGAAAGCGATATTTTGCAAGAGTTGAATATATTTCTGGTTTTTTATGTGAAGAAAGATAATAGATATATAAGAAAATATTAATAAAACATACTTAGGCATTATTGAGTTCACGATTTCCAATGTAAGTTTAATTGTTAAGCATGTTGTTTTATTCTTTATTTAAATAAATTGGTTTGTATTTATATTTTTGATTTATTATTAAAATTAATTATAATCCTTCAATGTAGATTAAACTTGATGAAAAGGTAACTATAAGCCCAATCTGTTTGTTTAGTTCACATGTTTTTTTTAAACTTAACTGATTATATCAACACTTTTATAAATATCTGAAAGACACTCAAATTTTGATTGATTGATTTCTAAACAATAATATGAGTCTAGATTGTTTAATTTGTCTGTATTTTAACCTGTATTTTGTGAGGGGTGGCTGGAGATGATTAAACTGAAAGCATGATTGAAATAAATCTTAATTTAGACCTTAGGCCTATATTGTTTAATGTAGTTCTATTTATAAATCATTGAAATTCTCTAAATATTTGCTACGATTCGAATCCGAGATTCGAAAAAGAAATGTAGATTCGGATTTGAGGAATAGTGGATTCGACCCATCTCTAATTAAAAGGAATAACATTAAAAAAGTTGTGGCTGTGTCATGGACACGGCCGTGTGTTGTACATGAATACGTTTATGTAATGGGTTATATGGCCATGAAAATCATGCGGTTGCGTGTTGTCGAAGGCATATATAGTATGTTTCAATGCATACCACAGACTGCCAATATCACTCGCAAAATGCTGCAAGATCGTACGTTCGTCGATGAGTGTGTCGATAAGAACCTTGCATTTCTCAAATCTTTACCAAATTCTGTGCAGTATTGGATGGATCGCAAGAAGGATAATATTTTTTTATTCTAACACATTATATTCACTGTCACTACTTTAAACTAATGTTTTATATACAATCAATAGATTTTTGATAATATTTTTTTATTCTAACACATTATATTCACTGTCACTACTTTTAACTAATGTTTTATATACAATCGATAGATTTTGACGACAGCTGACGATTAAAACTTAAACGAACATTGTAGCTTCTCTGAGTCAAAATAGCTTCTCTGAGTCAAAAGTTATACTAATTGCAAATCTCGATACGCAGCAAAATAACCTCAAAATGGCGGCGCTTCCCCCTCCACAACGCGCGATGTGTCACTGTTCTCGCTTATTTGCTTATCGTAATGAATTCTTTGATCCTCTAGCTATCCAGTGGTATAACTTAATTTTGGCTGTAGAGGATAAATTCGAAACTACAACGCCAAACTGTATTTTTGATAATATTTTTTTATTCTAACACCTTATTATATTCACTGTCACTACTTTAAACTAATGTTTTATATACAACCGATAGATTTTGATGACCGCTGACAATTAAAACTTAAACAAACATCGTAGCTTCTCCAAGTCAAAAGTTATACTAATTGCAAATCTTGATACGCAGCAAAATAACCTCAAAATGGCGGCGCTTCCCCCTCCACCGCGCGTGATGTGTCACTGTTCTCGCGTATCGTAATGCATTCTTTGATCCTTTAGCTATCCAGTGGTATAATTTAATTTTGGATGTAGAGGATAGATTCGAAACTACAATGCCAAACAGCATCCCCCGATTTTGTTATCATTAGGTTTTTAGGATTGCCCTCGTATGGTAGCAAATTTAAAGACGTATTCATGTCAAAAGGATGCAAATATATGTATCTCTATAAGGAAAACCTATTTTCACTTTAGTATGCAAAATGTTTCCAAATGTTAAAGAAGCAGGCACAGAAATAGAGTTTCAACCTTTAACCTTAAGGAAATTTAAAGTTATTCCAGGAATAAAAGATTCTATTTTTGATTAATTCTAATCTACTGTACAACCGTTGGACTGGGTATGGAATCCATTTTCTGCTGCCGCGGAACATACATAAACCAATACACTATGCAAAAAAAATCTTGTTATGTGTATAGTGAAATAAAAAAGTTTGCAGGACATTGGTCTGATGCGTCACTCTCACCTATACTGAATTGCAGTTGACAAATAAATTGGGGATAGAATACCAATCAGGTGGATAAAGGTTTTTTTTCTTCTTCCTAAATTATGGCTTCCCAATATCCCCGCCTACACAAACCCAAATACATTACATCTAAAACTATAACTTCCACATGGGTCGATCAGCCCTTTTGTTAATCAGGCCGATACTGATCATTTGTTGCCAATCTTGCCAATTTTCGATATTGAGAGACACCAAAACTTTGCAAGTTATGTTTATACAAACTTTTACATATAATAATAAAATATAATCCAAACTTCATTAGTACAGTTTTTACTAATAATACATGTGCGAAATAAAACAAAATAAGATACATGCATGAAATAAAATTAAATAATATATTTTTGTGAAATTGACAATTTGATCTTTTAGATGTGAATTATGGTTAATTTTTATGTGAATTAATGGTAACATTCTAATAACGAAAAAAATGTCAGTATGGGAAATTAAAAACCTTCAGCGAAGTAATTGATAAAGAATGTAACAGCTAGATTGTAGCCAAACTCGAATATTGATATATTGGTATATGATAAGAAGAAACTGTGTTTAATCCAACTAAATTATATATTTTAATATTCTGATCATTAATTTGTTTGGTGTATGCAAATTTTAACAGTAATTTTTCTATTTTTTACTTCATTCCATCTAACTAAGAGTTGATTTGTTACAATTTTTAATCAAAAAGAAATGTATAAATTTACCATCTTTTTATACCGGAATCATCATCATCATCATCATGAATTGTTTCCAGCCTGTGGCTGGGTCTGTTTGGTAAAATACCTCTATCTCCCTCTGTCCATTCACCATTCGTCCTCCTGCACTCTCTTCCATTCTTCTCCTCTCACTTGCACACTGGCTATCTGTTCCTCCCACCTCTTTCTTAGTCTTCCTTGTGGTCTTTTCCTTACATACTTCCTATCCATTAATCTTCTTGGAATCCTCTCCCTTTCCATCCTCATTACGTGTCCATACCATCTCATCCTCACTTCCTATATTATCTCGTGTACCCCCTGTACCCCAACTCTAGACCTAAACTCCCGAGTTTCAGTTACTCATTATTTTAAAATGTTAAGAATATATATTTGTTTATTTTAAAACTAAAGTAGTATATTTAAAATGTCACTGATCAAAACAAACATACATTTGAAAAGTAAAAACAACACTCAAATATGATATAGAAATTAATTCAAGAATAAAATTGTGCCAAATGGCTGAAGATAGAAGGGCAATGCTTACACACCTAACAGGAAACTGTAGGCCTCTAAGTTCACAACTAAACACAATAAAACACATAATTATATTTATTATTATGTAATTTTTGGGGTACATCATTCCCGTTCTTCAGAAGAAGACAATAACAAACCTTGAATATGGCAGCATTGCTAGACATCACTTAGATATTGTTGTTGCCTGTTAAAACTTGTGTCTTGATTCTTGGTAGATGGATAAAATGTTGTATTTATTTTATATTTAATTATTGAGCTATTAAATTAAATTATCAGTTATTGTTTATATAAAAATGACTGGTATGAGTAGGCGTGCTTGGAAGAAAAATAGAGATGGTTATTTAAGGAAAAGACCAAGAAGGTGCCTGGATTTAGTTATATATTGGTGAGCAAGTTCCCACCTAAGAAAGTGAGAAGCATTGAAACTATTGGAAAGGGTAATACCATATAGAATGAATCAAAATCTGAATTATAGATTTTGATATTTAATATGATTTTGTAATGTTTGCTGTAAGAAACAAAAGAAGAAGGGGTGGGAGGGGGCCAGAAAATATACCTTCTTTCATGTTTCATTGTATAACCCCCAAAAGTGAAACAATGTTTTTCTTACCTCAACAGGAGCCATCGTTGCTCCTTGTAGGCCTGGCTGCATCACTGCATGTTGTGATGTGGCTCCCATGTTCACATACATTTTGGGCTGCATATCTACAAAGCAAATATTATAAGTAATGTGTTAGAACAGCATTTTTCAAACCGTTGTACACTTGCATTTAACATTTTTGTACAGTGGTACTAGTATAAAAGTGAAATGCTCTCCTTTTCTTTGTGAAAGCCATATTCCATTTGTAATATTTGTTTCTAACACCTTTCTTTTTCTCTGACTTATTTAGTAGGATATACAAAATTTTGCACCTAAAAAAATGAAAGTGGTGTCCTTGAAGACTTATTTTTTACAGATGTGATTTTGGTGAACTTTCCACAGCTGTGTAATTAACAAGTGAAATATGTTTTCATGAGGCAGACACTTTTTGTTTTACTCAAATGGTGTCAAAAGTAACCCTTACAATATGCAACGGATTGCCGAGGCTCTGTAAATGTGATTGCTAAATCTTCTTAAAAGGGGGGCTATTTAGTCTTGATTGAGGATCTCTGCCAAATCCCAGTTCATTTCTTCTCACGGGATGCGGTGAATCCAGTTTGGAGGTGAAGGGAGAGTTTGACAGGTTGTGTGTTCAGAGGGATGTGGGGAGTAGGAGTGCGAGTGCGAGGATCAGATTGTGGACCAGAAACAGGCGGAAGGCTTGTGATTGGTTGGCAGGAAAAGAGGTCTTTGGGTTTCAATATCAGGGATTGGACAGTGGAAAGTGATTGAGGGTGGGGGGAATAAGGAAATGGAGTCGGACGTGTAGTTGATAGAACAGTTGTATGGGGTCGATGGTTGTTTGGTCCAGCCTTGAGTTTGTTTTCATCCCTTGTCAAAAGTATATGTGTATAGAATGTCGCAATGAACAAGAAAAACACCTGCTTTGGTGGTCACATAGTCTAAGGCACTACTCTTGAAATACACTAGAATAGGATTCGATGCCGGTCAAGAGTTTTTCCTAAATGATTTTCCACTCTCGCTCTATGCAAGCACAGGTACAATTCCTCCAAATAGAACCCTCCTCCTCCTCTTTAACATGGTAGTGTAGTCAGTATATAGCCCGAACAGGTATTAGACACTATGCTAACAAAACACAACTTATTATCAGTGAGTGTGGGAAAGCTCGGGGAATCGCCGCAAGTTGGTGCGTACCCAAGGATAAGGAATAGGAGAGAAACTTGGGAAGTCACTGCTGGATGGCGCGTACCCAGGGAAGAGAATCTGAGGGAAACCTGGAGAGCCGCCGCTGGCTGACACATGCCCAGGGATTAAGGGGTTGGATCTTGTTGGGGAGCAGCTGCTGGCGCGTACTCAAATAGGAGATAAAGAAGTTCTTCTTTTGCTTAAAGACTTTATTTTCTCCTCCAACTGCTTTTTTTATAAACATAAATACTTTTTATTAGGGACGTGCCAGGCTTAAGATATCTTGAAAATTCAAGAAAGAAAAAATCTCAATCTTGTCTCGAAAGTTAAAAAATGAATCTCGAAAATTCAAGAAATAAAAAACCAGCAAATGATGGCCCTAAGAAATTAAAAATCAAACCAGGAATTAATTATTTTCAATATCAAACTTCGAGAATATAAGCTGTTACACTATACAATTAAATTATAAATGGTATTCATTGTAATGATCTATCCTTATTTTATTAATTGCATTTAAAATGTGTATGATTTATATCTTAAGTGTTTGAATGAACTATACATAAAACAATATAAAGCAAGCGCAAGTTAAAATGTCAAAAAGAAACTCTATAAACTATATATTTACTTTAATATACATAATTTAATTTTTTTTTTACTTTCAAAGGACGTTTTCTTGTCTAGTTTCATTCTCGTGTCTAGATACTTTTTTATATTCTTGTATCAAATTGAAAAAAATTGTTCTCGCACATCACTACTTTTTATCTGTGAAGACTATTCAATATCAGGGAATATTAATATTAAAGATTAGATGAAGATTAGAGTTTACTTATGCTAAGGATGACATAATGATTTATAAATATAAGATTTAAAAGTTTTACATTTGATAGATATTACTTTAAAATAAACTTAGACTTTAGGTGATTCGTCCAAATTTCCAGTCTTTCGACTCCTGGTTCTGCTATTTTGAAATGGATGGAGTTGTCCCCTTCTTCACTAGAGGGTGGGGGTGGTATACTCTGGCTAGCCGAACCACCAGTCAAGAGGGTTCAATGGTGGGTGTGTTTGTAATCTTCACCGTTATGGGCAAAAAGGTGGTGAACAGGTTGAATGGGTCATAGGGACGTGACAGGATAAACAAGAGGAACATTAAATAAGCATGGCATCATTTGGCCAATGATTAGCCATTCATTTCCAATTACTAGTGGAATTATGATTAGTTATTCTTACAGGGGTTATTAGTAGTGATCAGGGTGTCCAGTGAAACCGAATTTTCCAGACCAGTGTACATAGATATTAAGTGCATTAAAAACATAATTTTAATGAGATCGTTGATTAGTATATACTTTTTTTCAGATGCATACACAATCTTAAATGGTGTCACTCTGTAAAGAATTAAATGATTTTAACATGTGGCAATGGTCTAAAGAGTAATGTGGTCATGTCCAATATACATGAGAGATTTTCATTATTTATAGTTTAAAATGATTGAGATTTTTAACTTTAAGGTTTAGGTGGTAAGGTGGTAACATTAAGCACTATGAATAAAATCGTAATTATTTTTAAAACAAGTCAGTGCATTTAATAGAAAAAGAAATAAAAACAGAAATAAAGAAGCTGATTTGACAATATTGTTTTTGAAATGTAAGAAAAGTTAAAATAATAGTAATACCACTTCTAAATGGCATCATATCCATAACCTTTAATTATAAGGTTCACTTCACATGAATATTATGGTAAGGAAACTACATGCTCGAACTACAAGGAATGCGTGTTTATTTTTAATGTTGTAAATATTTAAATTATGTTTAATATACAGTTTTGAGCTATGACAAAACAAATAATATTATTAAGTAGCACAAGTTCTTTAACAGCGCACAAAATATTGATAAAATCAACATTGTTCAATGTAATAACCATAATAAGAATAAATATCCAAAAACATGTTGTTCATAACAAGACTTAAATTCAATTAATATGAGTAGATTAGACAAACAAAGATAGCTTCCTCCGTGACACATAATAACAAACAAACAAACAAACAAACAATCGTTTATGTATGAAATATTTATTTCTATAAAGTAGAGCAGTAGTAAATAAACTTAATCAGTATTCTTATAGTTGGCCAACATTAGGGATTTAGACTACACTTACAGACATAGGGCCTACAAGTATTATACCGTTTACTTAAAATAAGAAATAAGATTAAAATACATAGCCTATATTAAACAATGTTAACAGCTAAACTGACCAAAAAAAACACACTTTAAATATAGGACCTGAAAATTATATTTTTTTTTTAGAGCTTGCATTTGTTCATCTATCAATGCAACTTCCTTGGTTGTGTCTTCCATCAATTTTTTTTTTATCTATTAGTTATTTTAGAGCCTTAGCTGATCTTTTTTTTTTCATTGAGGAAGTTTTGTGCTTCTTCATTTTCCTGCCGATTTTTTTGGAGAGCTTCTTTGTATCGTGAATGGGGCATTACACACTGAATGAATAAGTTATTTTGACATGACGACTGTCTCCACTCCTCTTGCAAAAGTCACTATCGAAAATATGTCTCTGTGCAATTAATGATTCTGCTTTTTGATTTTACACAATACATTCCTTGTTTATAGAAAACCCTCTCTCCAGAGCGGCATCGCCATGTGAAATAATTAATACCATCTTAAGGAAAGCTTTCAAATGTTGAGTTTCCAAGAGTTTTAGCCAAAAATGGTCGAGGTGGTTTTCACTCCTGTTAAAGGTTTTAGATTGTCTTTAACAGCTGATATGAACAGTCATTTTTTGTATTCTTGATCAACTTTATCAGCTGCAATACCAGTCATCCAATTACTTTCCACATACATTTGCAAGGCATCAGATACGCGTTTGTTGGCGGTTTCCGTATTGATGGCTACTGCAGGGTCAAAGCATGAAATTGATTTTGTCAATATGTAACTCAGAGATGAGCATATGTTATAATTTATCTGTGATTTATTTATTTCTTTAGCCAATAAGGCCATCTTTGATCCAAAATTTTGCAAACATTTACGGCACTCCATTCAAAACTGCAATAACTCCCGATCTGGCACACATTTCAATTTTCGAAGGGCATCCTTAGTGGCATATCCAATATCAATCTGCTTATCATACAATAAATTTTCTTTCTTCAAAATATCTATTTTGAAAACTGATGTCAAAGACAGTATTTCATGTTTAACAAACTTTTCCATGGCATTCTTAACCAAATAAATTAAAGCATTATACAAAAAAGGTGAAAGAGGCTCGTTTGACTGAAAGTCCCTTAAAAAAAAGGCTCTATATCTGATACTAAGCTCTGGAAAAAAGCTAGTTTTGGAATAGTAGTTTATCCTTCAAAGATTCTGAAATTATTTTGAAGCTGTTACATTTAGGTTCATTTTTACCTTTCACTTTATTGACAAATTTAAGCACATTTGGCAGGATCTAAGAGGCTCTTTCTGCCTAATTTAAACCATGATTTAGCCTAGTGCTCTAGACCACATTTGTTGTTTTTGTGACCCTTTATTGAGACTTTCATCGAATGCTATGACTATATGATTAGCATGTGACAATAATGTTCCCACTTCATGTTCAAAAAAAGTTTCCAATACATGTACAATCACATAAGATGCCTTTGTTTTCTGAAGTTGTACTTTACTGGCTATTGAACTGTCGGGAAACATTTGCTTGAATAATGACATATCACTGGCAATCATTCTCAACGAACTATGTTGCATTACTGATTGCATACAACATACTATTTCTACCTTTGTTACATTTTCACTAAGAAGAAAAGAGTGTAGTGTCCGTGACCTTGGTGTTTCTTCTGTTAAAGACATTACATTACTAATACTTTCCTCTACACTAGAAGTTGTACACACAGGAGATAAAGGAGAAATAGTACTGCAAACTAAAGGCTTAGAAGTAAGTTCTGAAATAGAATTTCCAGATATACTACTACACTGTGAAGGACTCCTTTTTAAGAAAAGTTCAAGTGAAAGGGAAGCCTTTCTTCTATTCTCTGAAGTTTTGTGGTTTTTTCCTGCCATATGGCTTGTTAGTGCCTGCTTTCCCATGTTGCACAAGCATATCTTTGTACTGTACAAAGAACAGATAGCAGAGAACTTGTCATCTGGTGCCTCCTGCACCCATGAAAGAGCTGGATCCAGGCACTAAAGAGGACTAAATGAAGTTTTCTTAAACTTGGACATTGCGTTGTGTTGCGTGATGAAGCCTAATTTACACTCTTCTCGGCCTGGATAACCTGTTGGTGCATGAAGCATCAAAATATATAGCTGCAGTAAAGTGTAGGCCTAAACATAGTGAAAGTACAAAAACCTATGGTAAGATGTTCATAAACACTAACTTGAAAATATTAATTTTTTGCGGTCATTATTGATAATATTTTCCAATATTATTGATTATATTTAAAATATGGTACCATGTAATTGTTTAATTTTACCTATTACATTATGTTTAATATATCTAACACACTTTGTTTGCGACCTAATCTAGTGGAGTAGGTACAAAATTAGTAGCTAAAAGTAAATTTACGAGCATTCACCGGGTGAAAATGTAAAATCCATTTACAATATAGGCTACCCCATTGAGATTTAATCTTTGCACTTACTAGTGCAAACAATTCTTACACACACATTACTTAGTTACCTAGACAGTGGCCTATAGTATAACTTGTGTAGTGCCTGTAGTATAAGATGAGTGAACTAACTTTGAATTAATTTTAAAAAGTTTTTAACATATAAATACATTATAAACATACTATTCCACTCTGTGGGGTACAGATTACCATTTTAAGATAAAATTTACATTATGAAAAAATTGTTTAGTGCTCTATAGAGCCATATTGACCTAACTATATCTAGTAAATACTAACACAGGCCATTTGGGCAGACAATGAAATACTATTTGCCTAAACCAAGATATTAATCTTGAAGTAGAAGATAAAGTAGACCTAACTATAGTTATAATGTTTAAACAATGTCAACTTGTCCTCATTGATATTGTAAGAATTAAATTTGTCTCTAATACAATATTAAACGTTCTAAGAATAACTACACAGCTTTTGTTTAGGCTCATAAGGATGTTACGCTCATAACCAATCTCGTAAATATATTCACTAATAAACCATTAAAACTATCTCTAAATTAATTAATTTATATAATAACATTATGTAGAATCAAAGCTATTTACTTACGTCTTAAGTTTAGATATTCTTCCTTGTGATTTCAACAAGTAGACCAATCAGTGTTTTATAATAATTAACTGATTTCACTTGTCTTTGAAATTTAAACTAGCGTCCTATGTGTTTTGCAGGCATCTGATGCGTGAGCGTGAAAATTTTATCCCGTAAACAGCCCGCGTTAAATGATTATAAATTAAAATAATAACTGTGTTATTATAGGTTTTCTAATTTTTATTGATTGGGATTGTAGTGAACCACTTAAAGAAAGACTTTAACCAGCATGGTCAAAAATTATTGCGAATATATTCCTTATTCTCAAGAAATAAACTAATTCTCGCACATGCACATAATCATGATTGAACTTGGGCGCGACAAATAATGTAGGGGATGGAGAGATGATGTGGAAATCATATGTTGACCTTGAGACATGTATGCTCGGCTGCCAGTTACAACGCGGCATGTATTAACTGAAAGAAAACTCTATTTTTTTTAAAATATTGTAAATCAAAATGTGTAATTGTTAATTTACTATAAAAATTCCAGAAATTTTATTAAATTCTCTGACTTTTCCATAACCAGGCAAATTTCCTGACATTTCCCGGTTTTCCAGGTCACTGGCATTTGTAACTTCATGTTGAGTTTGAATGAAAACCTGAAGTTCCAGGAATTAGTTTTCAAACATCCTTCTGGAGGGAACCAGACTAAAATCAGTTTCTAACTTTAGTACCTTGGAAGCATTTTAAAGTACAACACTGTTATCAGGAAATACTCAATATGGTACAAAAAGTATAACATTTTTACGGTTTAGTGAGAAACCTACAGTAGGATATCAAAATACTCCAGAAAGCAAAATTAACAATGTTTCACACTTACTTGGTAGCAATTCTTGTCTATAGGTTATACACATGTACCCTACTAGACAAAAACAACAACTAAATCCAAGCAGCGGAAATGAACTACATCAAAGCTCTGATACAGAAGACTAGGAAAAACAAGATGAGAAATGAAGTAAATAGGAAATAAGTTGGCCTCATGGTTACTGTTGCCGAGGTTATAGGAAGGTATAGACTTCAGTGGTATGTGCTCATGATGATAATGAATAACAATAGAACAGCAAGGAGATAATATTATATAAAACTGAAATGGAAAAGACCAAGGAAATTATGGATGGAAGATGTAATATCAGAGAAGGAGAAAAGAGGGTTTAAGTGGGACGACATTGAAAAACAAAAATTATACAACAGGAAGAAAAGGCGAGTGGTTGTATACCACACCTGGGTAAATGAAGTCAGGAAATTATGATAATAATTAATAATGATTTGTACTATAAGTAAAAATTATAATAAATTACCTATCACAATAATAACCTCAAGTGAATTGTTTAGCTAGGTAATGTTTATTTCCTTCTTTACTTTAATTGATCTCAATTAAAGATAATGATTAGCTTTTAAGCCTTATCAGTGGCGTAGTTGTTAGTATTGTGTTGAGCAAGACTGCCGAGGACGGGGAGGTCGAGGTTCAAATCTCGGTCTGGTGACTGGGGCGGTTTTTCCTTAAAGATTTTCCACACTCCCTTCACACAAATGCGGGTTCCCGTCCTCTAAATTCAAACTTCCCAGTTCCTAGCTCATTAGCGTAATTAGGACATAAGGGTATAAACTGAACGGGTAGTAAGGCACAGTGATATATAAAAATAAAAATATTTTTTTGAGAATTCATATAAAAGTGGCTTGAAACAGTGTAAAATAATGTAATTCTGCTGAGAGAGAAGGAAGAAATCCTGAAAGGAGAGTTAGGGTGGACTTTGATAGAAATAAGTAGACTTCCAACTTCTTTATCACTTTCACAGTTACATTTAAATTTTGAGAAATATCCCTTTTCCTGATATTAATAAAAAAATTAAAAAAATAAAAAAAACACAATTTTTTGCAGTCACATCTTATTTGAAAATGTTATAGGCCTAAACCTAAAATAAATGTTACACTTTTGATTCATACAAAATGGATTTAATATTCAAAGATCTAATAAATATTTACTCTTACTTTATTAAGTTTAGTTATCATAGACCTATTAACCTTCATATTATATCACTTCAAGTTAGAATGCAATAATACCAACGGTTCAACATGTTTCGGGGAAAGCGAATATCTCCGTTTTGTAACAACATTTCCCACTGCTGAGAATAATCTTTCACTTGGTACTTGATTTGCTGGGATTTCAAGGAAATATGTTGTTGCAACACTTACAAGTGGAAAGTGACATTCATTCTCGATACACCAGGCTAATGGGTCTTTAGACCAAGCTATCACTGTTTCATGTAAGCAATAACTTGAAGAAGAATTTGCTCTATCTTGGCTTATGTGCTGCTATTGCACAATAGACTCAAATTTGCACCAGAGCGATTTTGTATAGAGATTGAAAATGGTGTCTTCGGGTGGCAAAGAATTGGTATTTTCTTTTGCAATACTAAGTGGACTTCACTATAGAGCAAAACAGTACTAACATATTTGGCATGTAGTATTTCTGGGAGTCTTTGAACAGTAGAAGATATCTTACCTTTGAGTGTCTATGTTATTTTCAATGGCAAGCTTCTTCAAACTAAGTCTCCTTCTTTTCATAGCTCTAGCTTTTTTGTTCCTTTTTCTTAGTTTTTAAGCTTAGGGTTTTCCAAGTTTTGATGATGCCATTGTTTATTACGTTAATAATTATGTGTATATATATATATATTTGGTTTCTTTACAGTTAACAGTGATCACAAATAAAACCCAAATCTAAAAATCACTACAACATGTTTCAACAATGAAAAAACCCCGGCAGTGATAAAAAGATCAATATCACTACAATATGAGGCTAACTATTTCAAGAGACAGCTTGTGAATGAATGACCATTCAAACATAAATCTCGCATGGACTGCAGATTACTTGGGTTTCTGTGTGTAGCCGCTGTGTCTTGCGCGGACTGTGAAGGCGGGCTATCACCCGTTCTTGTCAACTAAGCTACAATTCCCTACAAAGTTTTGATCCCATGAGCCAACTTGGAATTTTAGTGCATATTATTATGACATACGTAAATCAAGTTATTCAGTAAAACGTTGCATATTTAAAACTTAATATTTTTTTAAATCTTAAGTATACACATCTATAAATCGCATGAATACTGATATTTAATATTTATAGATGAATTAGTATTAATACACAATTGTTGAAATGTGTTGATTTTAAGGGAACTTTAAGGATATTTATATAGAGTATGCTTAAACCTATGGTAAAATCCCAGCTTTATCAAATAGATATAGTATTAAAGATACTAAATTTCAATTTTCAAAATTTTATTTCAAAAAGTGTGGCCTAAAACTAGATTTGGAAAACGTAAAAATTGAGGTTTCTCATTCTCATAGCTCTTGAATAAAAATAGATAAAAATACATTTATGTTGTGTAACATTTCATAGAAGAAAACTCTTTTGAATGGCGGGAAAAAAAAATTCTGTACCTATGGCCTTAAAAGTCAACATAAAAGAAAATTTGTGTTTCAAATACAAGGTTAAGCGCAGAGTAAAGGCAAAAGTTTAATAATATTGAATGACAAGATTTTATATGATAAATAAAATTTTTATGTCAATATTCAAGCAGTTAACAATTCACTATAACATATGATAATAATTAAGAGCCAACTACAATTAAGCTCTCAAAAGTGCATTTATTTAAATACGCATGTACAAACAACACAAGAGAAAGATGCATAAAGTATTTCCAAAGGCAAATTACAATCATAAGCATTCAGATGGGCCAGTGAAAAAACGCAGATTACCATAAATTGTCAGTCATTTGATACACTTGCTCCGATTGGAATATGGAGACGTATAATTCATACACAATATAGCTCATCAGAATTACGATAATTTTGAGGTGTATATTTATAGCAAATTTAAGTTTTGAAATACTGACAAACAAAATAATCCAGTCTTTTCTTCTAATTTCAAAATGCACGTTGGGACACCTTCATTATTATTAGAATTACTATCTCAAGAAATACCACCATACCAACCGAGTTAATTTCACTAATAGCAGCCATATTAAACAAATTTCACAAAAACTGGCCTCAAAGCCACTGATGGACAAAGTGCAGTTGAATGATTAAGTGAAACGATGCGATCTAAACAAGCAGAAATTTACTTGCCACACAAATTGAAGTTTGGTCTTGCTTGGTACACAATGGTGTGGAGAATGTTTTAGCATTAGTAAATTAAGAATAAAAAACCAACATAGATGTTGGAAGTTTTAATATTAGAGAGTTTAGACATCGATGTTTGTTAGCCAATAATTTGTTTCAAACCCTGATATATTTATATGTCAATTTTAAAAGTGTTAAAATTTTTAGTTTTATAGGAATGTATGAATACAATTTGTTTGAATTATATTACGTAATAAATAGGCCTAAATATGATAGAATTCTAGAAAAATAAAGCATCATTGCATCATTTTCAGGAAGTAGTAATAGTAGTAGTAGGACTGACTGTCAAACGAGCATGAATATTTTGAATCTCATATATCCTTCAGGACTGGAGGATGCGAAGGACTCCTCTCTAATTTTGAGAAGTGTTAGCTAAGTGTAAAAGCTGAGTTTGCCGTGGTACTTACACATGGTTTGAGGCTGAGTCAGAGTCTGATATATCTGAGAGCCATAGTAGAATTGAGGGTTCCCCAATCTTGGCACCTCCTGCTGTTTCTTCTGTTGCTGTTGTTGTTGTTGTTGGGAGATGTTTTCCAACAGAGCTTTGGCTAGGTTCCTCTCCATTATGTCCAGCAACTTCTGTGGCTGAGAGGGGAACTCCATGGTGAACTGTGGGAACTGTTTCTGGTCCAAGTCCATCCCAGCATTCAGATTCTTCAGTAGTTCTCCATATTCTTCCTGCACTCACATTCATGACAAAATTGTAGAATACATATTAATCATATCCACAAAATCTTTTGAAGCTCTGAAGCACTGCCTATAAAGCCTATTTATTCAGTAAAATAATTATTGCCAATCCTAAATTTATTCAGAGAAAAGGGTTTGTATAATGAAACTACACAGAGGAGCAACATGTTGAAAACTTTTTATAGGGTAAAAGAGGAGGTGGAGGTGGGGACATAAGGAAAGGTTTTTCTACTCTAGAAATTGTATTTTAAAATTATCTTTATATTACATAATATATTTAAATATACAGTAGGACTCATTTGCAGATGTGACAGCTAAGAATCATAAGAAACCTCAGCATTCGACACGTTCACATGTGAACAAGCAATTATGTCATAGTTTAGTCAAAATACAACTCTCTATTAAAGATGCACTCTATGTTCCTTATTTTGTGTCTTAAGTATTTCATAGCTTTACAATTTTTCTGGGAATCATGTGACTTCTCCTCCACCTATACTAATTTGATTAAAATCAAATTTAAACATTTGGTAATTTTTTTCCCCTAAATATAAATTATGGATGATTTACCATAACAATGGCTAAATATAGGCCAAACAGAGCCAAAAAAACTTATAAAAAGTTAATAAATCAAATTTCACAACTGTGAGAGTAAAACCCTTGATCCTTATATCTATAGATTAAAAGTAAAGATAGGATAGTTGAATCCCTAGAATTTTATCAAACTCGAGATTTGAGATTCGTAAGCATCTCAAAAAGTATTTTGATTACAACTATAAAGACCTTGACTTGAAATAACCATTTTAAGCAATTGGTAAAAGGAAAAAATTGTATTAATATAATCAACTTACATAAGAAAAATGTTTTCACTGTGGTGTTTATGACATACTAAACATGGCAAACACAAGAGCATTTGCAATTGGCAACTTTTTTTAAATTCAAATTTAGATATTTTCCAGCTGATTAAAATTGTATATTTATTGTGATTCAAATTTGACCAATTTGTGATTGAAAGATAACTACATTTTCAATAATTCATATATATTTACAATTCAACTTGCATCAAAATTTATGATTTGTAAAATATGAAGTGATATATGAATGAAGAAGTTCCTAGAAATAATAAGTGTGAATTATATTCTTTGAATTTAAAAATGACACCTAAATATGGGAATTGAACATTGGACCTTTGGTTTAGTATGCCACTGCTGTAACCACTGAGCCATCCAGAAAATGTCCTGTGCCCAGGGCCAATCTTCACTCATATTTTAAGGAAGAGTATGTGATGGATGTGCGGAAATCGTCAGCTACAAATGTGTGTTCAATTAAGATTACAAGCTATCATCTATCTATATATATGGAAGCTTGTGATCTTAATTGATTACACATTTTTAGCTAATGATTTCCGCACGTATCATCACAAACTCTGCCTTGAAATATGAGTGAATCATGGCCCTGGGCATGGGACAATTCCTGGATAGCTCCGTGGTTAGAGCAGGAAACAGGGATTGAGTTTACACTTAACATTGCAACTCACGAACAAGGAAGTAATGAGTGCTTCATAAAATAAATTGTTGGTTTTTGCCAAATGAAAGTATATAATGTTTATTGTTTTGTTTTAAAATAAATTAATTTAAAGGTAGTTTACTAATGACACATTTTAGAAATTATGAATATTTAATAAATGCCTCTTGAGAATGAGTTAAAATGGTTATCTGGAAATAGTATTTTATTAAAAATAAGAACATGTTTTTTTGGATCTTCGGAAATTATTCATCAGTACCCCTTAATTTTTTCCCCAAATACAAGTATTTAGTATAATTTGTCTGTTAAAAATCTCCTTGGATATCAAATTTAAACAAAATATTTGAAGCCATTTTTGAAAAATTTGGAGTTTAAAAAAATAGTTTATTAGTAAACTATCTTAATTTGAGCGCTAGGCCTAAAATCATAAACATATCTTCATAGCATCTAAATATAAAGTTTGAACAAAATCCATTTAACTGTTTCAGATATGTGGCCAAGGACAGACAGAATGGTAAAATCCAGTGTTTTCGGTTTGGACACATATAAAACCTAAAGATTCATCATAACCTCGAGGTCATAAATTTTCATGACTATGATACTTTATATTTATATGAGAAAGTAAAAAATTTAGCGAAATTATAACATTGTTTTACTAAAGCAAATTAAGTTATGGTAAATTAATTGTCTCGAGTCTGGTAATTGGGGTTGGTCTGTATTATGTAAAATTTCAAGAAAAAAGTGTTGTTTTAAAATCTATTCCAAATTTTGAATGGGAAAGTTTGACTCAAAGAATCTCGAAAATACCTAAGAATTTTAAGGCCATATCCTTAATTACAATACTGCCTCCAGTCCTTGTTTTTTAAACTTTATGCACAAACATACATTATTCTGTGAATGGTTTAACAAACATAATGATAGAATTGTAGAAAAACAAAACACAAATATCTGAAACTCAACAATCAACCAAATCTGATAAACCAGACACTTCCTACTTCTCTAGTGACCAAGTACTAACTAGGTCTACAAAAGCTCAAAAAAATATTAGCATCAGATTTTCACATATTTGAAGCATCCAGCTGAATAAATAACTTTATCAATAAACCACCCAGTCATTGTGTATAACAAGCCTCCATCACTAAGAAATCTTCTAGTAGACCCTAAACTCAAAACTAAGAATGACAATAGTTTCATTGAAATGAAACCAGGATTTCAATCTTGCAACAAAACAGCTTGCAAAGCCTACCAAATACATCAACCAAACAGCCACTTCCAATGGCAACACAACCAACTCCATTTCTTACATCAAAGACAGTCACACTGGTAGCTCCAGTAACTTAATTTACTAATTATAATGGAAAAAAATGTATATCACAATATATTGGTCTCACTCCTGAAAACCTCAGTACACGTATGAATGAACACTACCATGACACCAAGACCAGAACCCTGAAAAACCAGTTTCAATTGTATTCCTCCATTCATAGCCTCAACTTAGAGGGCTACTACACTTCCAAAGTGTCAAAATCATTGAAGAGAACACAATGAAAATGTCCCAGCTAACAAAAAGGGAATTAACTGGCATATCAATGGATCACTAAGCCAAAAAACCATCCAACCAAAACATTGTTAACTAGACCTGAAAAAAAGTTAACTTGGCATGATTTCAACCTTGTTGCAACATTGGCACCACAAAACAATATCTATAATAGAGAGTTTCAAATCTACCAGATAAGTTTTTATCCTGTACAACCGAAATGGCATCCCTAAAGCTAGCTTCTTGTTCAGTCCTACCAACTTCCTGAGGAAGAAGCAATAAGAGCATCAAAATATTGAAATGTGTGTAAATATCTGTTAGCGTTTTTACTTATATTTGGGCTTTGTTTTTCTACAGTAATTCTATCATTTTAATGTTTTGATACTATATCTGGCTGTTAAATATTTTTATCTGGTTGATTAGTTAAAAGTGCGTCTTATGACCCCCAGATAGCATTTATCCGCCAGATAAAATGTATTTATCCATCACATTTTTATCGGGAAGTTTAAGTACCTGATAACTTTTATCTGAAAGTTAAAATTGGTGTTGACATGGTAACACGTTTTTCATGAGGTTTCACGCAACAAAATCGATTTTTAGTTTAAAATTTTGGTTCACGTGTTTAGAAGCACAGAACCAAATTCTAACTATATATAAAGCCAGAACATTTAATTCACACTTTTACAAAAACTGACAAGCTATTTGTAGAGTTATAATTATATAAGAACAAATTATTTAAATGTGAGTACAATAAATGAAATTTTGTAAGCGATGTTACCAGTTATTGCCCACATTTTAGCATACACCAAAATTAGTACTTGCAAGACAACTTCGCTTCTACACCCACATGACACCATCTGTTTCCTCACGCTCGTTTAGCAGCCATTATTTAACAAATGTTGAGCGTTGTCACCACTCGCTAGGTTGTAGTGGTATCAACAAAACTTATAAGCATACGCACACCAGTAAAAGCAGTACCAACCTTGCGTTTTCCGCATAAAAATATATTTATCCTACAGATAGCTATCCGGCAGATAAATTTAGTTCATAATATGCGTAAAACATTAAAGTGGATGGTAACCTTTATCTGGTCGCTAACTCATGGTGTCTACTCAACTTGAACAATGAAATCCCCAACTTTTTCCCTGATTTCCCCTAAATATTTCCTAAAATTCCCCACTAAAATGTATGTAACATCCTTCTAACTTCCCCCCCACCCCCCATTTCCCCCTTACCTTCTCCACTCGTTTTTCTATTAATATTTTTTATGAGTAATAATAGGTAGAGATGGGTCGAATCCACTATTTCTCGAATCCGAATCCTAGCAAATAATTATAAATTTTAATGATTTACAAATAGACCTACATTACACAATATAAGCCTAAGCTGTGAATTAATATTTATTTCAATCATGCTTAAAATTTTAATTAGCCCCAGCCACCCCTCGCAAAATACAGGTTAAAATCCAGACAAATTAAACAATCTAGACTCATATTAATGTTTAAAAATCAAATCAATCAAAATTGGAGTGAATTTTAGTTATTTTTAAAATTGTTGTTAGAATGGGTTAAGTTTATAAAAAACGTGAAATAAACATATTAGGCCTAGTTATCCTTTGATCAACTTTAATCATCATTAAAGGATATTTTATTGTATTAAGATAGCAAAAATAAAAATACGAACGGATATTTTTATTAAAGACTAAAACAACATGCTAACAATTAGACATACATTGGAAATAGTGAACTCAATAATACCTAAGTATGTTTTATTATTTGTTTATATATCCATTATCTATTTTCGCGTAGAAAACAAATATATTCGATTATTGCGATATATCGATTTCTAAGAATATATTCAATTTAAAACACGAACATATTTTCGAATACAATATGTTCATTCCCATTTTATAAGGCAGGACTACGTTTGAATATTTCTACAATTAATTCAATAACATATTTAAAAAATAATAAACTTTAAGTTAAAATCAATTTTAAAAAAAATAATGAATTAGCAAGTCGTTATTTGATTCTTAAAACTCGAGAGCGCTTACTAAGTGATCTGATTATCTGAATCGATTTTAAACAAACAATTGATATACAATGCATAGGTCGATAGGGATAAATAAACAGTTTTATCGCTGTCTAACTGTTGACAGTATTTATTTTTCATGAAACCCAACTAAATGTCTAACTTAAGGATCGTATGCAATAAATTGGGGTTATTTGAGTAGTTGTAGATAATTAAAACCAGTTGGGTAGTAATAATTAACAGTATCTTTATTTTAATCATCACTCGGGCGAGTAAACATAAAATACGTCATGGCGGTCGACTTTATATCGTGTGTAATGGTGGCTGACTTTGTATCATGCGTAATGTGTTCTTATTTCTGTTAAAAAAAAACGTAATTTGTTTTATTTATTTCGAGTTTATATGTAATTCTCGTTTTAATTTTCAGTTTTTGAAGAGTTTTAATGTGTTCATTAAAATATTTACAAGATTGTTCGTGAGGTGAAAGTTTTAGACGTGAGCATGCGCTGAAACGGTCGAGTCCAAGTTTCCCAGGGGTAGGGTAGGGTACTAGGCACGCAAGATTTTCCACACCTAACGATTATTTTTATTTTTTAAAGAAGATTTTATTTATGTTTATCTCTTTTCTCTGACAAAATAAATATTACGGATTAAGTTGTGCTTTTAAAGTAGGCCTAACTAAGTAATTTTTGAATTCAAAATATTATGCTTTGTTTATGAGATGAAAGATTCGATCTTCGAATCCTGGAATCTCGAATATTTGTCAGGATTCGGTGGATTCGAAGATTCGAGTGGCCCATCTCTAATAATAAGTTTTAAAATTTGAATATTTTTTTAAAAATTTGTATCAAAATTGTTTGCTAGGAATTAAAAATATATTGCACAACTACAAACAAAAAATTGACATAATTTACTGATTTAATGATTATTGTATCTCATATTTTGAGTAAAATATCATTTTCCCAGATTTTTAATGTGATTTACCAAATACCCGGCTTATTCCCGTTTTTTCCCAATCACTTCAAATTCCCGGTTAATTCCCGTTTTCCCTGATTTTCCCGGATGGTAGACACCCTGTAACTTTAACCTCCCGATAGCAATATTTATCTGATAGTCATAAGACCGGCCATTAATGTAGTTTATTTTATCCATATAAAACACTGAAATGAAGATCATTCTGAAAAATTTATTTTATCAATGAGGTGCAAAATGTGAAGCACATTTACAATGTTTTATTTATTTTTTTGCTCCATGTCTTACTACCCATTCGAGTTATACGCACTTACGCTAATGTGTAATGGTAGAGTGATTGTGAGATGAAATGGAAGACCTACAGTTTAACGTGGAATCCGAATCACGGTGGAGGCCTGGCATTCCCCATATTCACAAGTTGTGAGGGAAGTGTACTCACATTTGTATGGAGAGAGTGGAAAACCATTTAGGGAAAAGCACATCTGAACGGCATTTGAGCCATAATAGTCCTGTCTATTGAGAGGGTCTAGTGGCTCCTTAGACAATGTGACCACCAAAGCGAGTAAATTTACCATTTATTTTCAAGAATTAATACATTCAGATTTTTCTCAAATGTTGTACAAACAGGTGATTTTTTTTTTTTTTTGGTATTAAGAAAATGCCATGTTTATATTTTAACAAGAAGTTCACAGATTTATCTGATTACCAAACCCTTCCTTCACCTCTGACAAGACATCTTGTGAATGTGGGGAATGCCAGGCCTCCACCGTGGTTCGGATTCCACATTAAACTGTAGGTCCTCCATTTCATCTCACAATCACCCTACCATTACACATTAGCGAAGTGCGTATAACCTGAACGAGTAGTAAGACGCGGTGCTAATAATAATAATAATAATAATAATAATAATTTATTTTAAAAAGAAGAAAAAAAAGTATATTTTAATAAGAAAGTGTGGTCTCTTTATTGTGATTATAACTGAGAATGTTACTCTCTGATTGTTTAGTAAATAATAGATCCTACATTTTGATATATAATTTGAAACTTCATTGTAATAAAATTGTAAAAAAATTCTTAAATCTAAATAAATCTTGCTTAAAATTATTTTATGTCATTTGAAAAAATTCCTAAAATTTAAATAGAAGATTTTCTTACTTTCATCAAATGTATAAAATCCTACAAGACCGTCATGAGGCCAATCCTCTAGGACACAGCCCCCACCTTGGCATCTTGTTGCATCACATACCTTAAGATTCTTTTGACATGTGACAGCTTGTTTTAGCGCCTTCTCCCAATCGCCGATCCAAGCGGACATATTGGCATGTGTCGGGGTACTGATAGTTGTCAAGAAGTTGAGCAGACGTTTCATATCCCCAATCATATCCTGGCATTGTATAATGTACCTGAAGAGCAATATTTCTAACATTATAGGTAATAATACATCTCTTTTCACTTTTGAGGTACAATTGTTATATTCGGAAGAACAGGGTGGCCACTTAAACTCTAGAATAAAATTCAAACATAATTCCCAATTGTGAGACTTTAAACAAATAATTCTGAATGAAACTGTTTTGTAAAAGGTTTGTAGAATACACTACCAAATCTCAGAACTTTAGAAAGTATTGTTAGTAAGTGTTTTCACCCAATGCCTAGATTGGCCGACTATTGAAATACTTAACAATTCATACCGCTTTCAACCTCAATTTTGTCTATCAAAATACTTATCAATTCTGGTTCCTGTTCTGAATCTTCAAACAAAATTTTAAAGGTTCTGTTCTAGAAAACTAATCGTTCCTGTTCTTTTCAGTTCTTAATAATGTATATTTAGTTATTTACTAGTTTTAGTCCCACTAAAGTATTTGTAAATAAAACATAATTGTAAAACAAAAAATACCACAAAAAAAGTTACTTATATAAAAAAATCCAAATAATCCAGGAGCTTAATAAATGAACAATTTGTTTTAAATTTGGGGAGATTCAAAATTCCTGGGTTCAATCCACGCTGCTTCCAGATTTTTCTGTAAAGCAGTAGGCCAATTAAGATTGTGCTGAACTCATGACACACTCTACCTGCAAAAGTTGGCACTATATCCAGTAACAGATGGAGATTGCTTGTTCGGCATGCCTCAATTGTGGGTTGACAACAAGGAATTTTATTTTATGATTTTTGAAAATAGTTTCAATTTACTCTTACATTAGTATATATTTTATTCTATGAATGTTTTCAATTGAAAAGGGCTAAATAAATCATCTAAAGCTGGTGAGATGCAACCAAACCAGTTACTTATCATATTTGTATGGATACATTATTTTTGCTTTATTAACAGAATATTAAAATAATGTTACACCAATATTCTTGATTTCAAATCAAACACTTTATATCTAAAATGTTAGTAATTTCTTTAAGTCCTTAAATTGTAGACAAGTCAATATAATAAATAATTTTGCATGGTTATAATTAAAGATGGGTCGAATCCACTATTTCTCGAATCCGAATCTACATTTTATTTTCGAATCTCGAATCCGAATCCTAGCAAACCGTTATAAATTTTAATGATTTACAAATAGACCCACATTACACAATATAGGCCTAAACTGTGTATTAAGGTTTATTTCAATCATGCTTTCAATTTTAATAAACCCCAGCCTCCCCTTGCAAAATGCAGGTTAAAATCCAGCCAAATTAAACAATCTAGGCTCATTATTGTCTAAAAATCAAATCAATCTAAATTTGGGTGTCTTTTAGTTATTTTTAAAAGTGTTGTTAGAATGGGTTAAGTTTCTAAAAAACATTTGAAATAAACAGATTAGGGCTATATATCCTTTGATCAACTTTAATCATTATTAAAGGATATTTTATTGTATTAAGATAGCAAAAATAAAAATACAAACAGATATTTTTAATAAGGACTAAAACAACATGCTTAACAATTAAACATACATTGGAAATAGTGAACTCAATAATGCTTAAGTATGTTTTATTATTATTATTATTAGCTCCGGGTCTTACTACCCGTTCGGGTTATACGCACTTACGCTAATGTGAAATGGTAGGGTGATTGTGAGATGAAATGAAGGACCTACAGTTTAACGTGGAATCCGAACCACGGTGGAGGCCTGGCATTCCTCACATTCACAAGATGTCTTGTCAGAGGTGAAGGAAGGGTTTGGTAATCAGATAAATATTTGCCGGGACCGAGGATTGAACCCCGGCCGCCAGCATAGAAGTCTGACACCTTACCCCTAGACCGCCAGATGTTCGATTCTGGCGATATATCTATTTCTGAGAATACATTCTATTTAAAACACGAACATATTTTCAACTACAATATGTTCATTCCCATTTTATAAGAGGACTACGTTTGAATATTTCTACAATTACTTCAATAACATATTTTTTTAAATAATAAAAACTAAGTTAAAATCAATTAAAAAATAAATAACGGATTAAAAAGTCGTTATTTGATTCTTAAAACTAGAGAGCGCTTACTAAGTGATCAGATTACCTGAGTCAATCTTAAACAAACAATCGATGTACGATACGTAGGTCGATAGGGATAAATAAACAGTTTTATCGCAGTCTGACTGGTGACCTTATTTATTTTTCATGAAACCCAACAAAATATCTAACTTAAGGATCGTATGCAATAAATTGGGGCTCTTTATATAGTTGTAGATAATTAAAACCAGTTAGGTAGTAAGAATTAACAGTATCTTTATTTTAATCATCACTCGGGCGAGTAAACATATAAGTCATGGCAGCTGACTTTATATCATGTGTAATGGCGGCTGACTTTGTATCATCCGTAATGTGTTCTTATTTCTTTTTAAAAAAAAAGCCATAATTTGTTTTATTTATTTTCGAGTTTATTTGTAATTCTAGTTTAGAGTTTCAGTTTTTGAAGAGTTTTAATGTGTTCATTACAATATTTAAAATATTGTTCGCGAGGTGAAAGTTTTACAAGTGACCATGTGCCGAAACGGTCGAGTCCAAGTTTCCCATAGAGGTGGGAGGGTACGGTAATTGGCACGTAAGTTTTTCCACACCTAATAATTTTATTTTTTTAAAAGAAGATTGTATTAATGTTTATCTCTTTTGTCCGACAAATTAAATATTACGGATTAAGTTGTGCTTTTCAACTAGGTCCAACTAAGTAATTTTTGAATTCAACATATGATGCTTTGTTTATGAGGTGAAGGATTCGATCATCGAATCCAGTAAAACACCGAATCCTCGAATCTCGAATACTTGTCAGGATTCGGTGGATTCGAGTATTCGAAGATTCGAGTGGCCCATCTCTAGTTAAAATATACACTTAATGTAATTTGCTTTAAGAGGCATCTAAATAATATCCTTGATGTGTGACTATGGAACTACTAAATACAATGAACGACAGCTTACTTGATATTTTAAGGCAGAGTGGAAATACCAACCATTTTTCAACTCCGCAGCTCCTTTACCCCTCCAAAAAAACTAGCCATCCAACAACCACTTAAATTGTTTAACTTTTAGGAATAACACTTTTGGGTAAATTTTTTCGTATTTAGTTTTGACTTTTTGTACAACTAGGCAGTTTCTCATTTCTCAGTACTCACCCTTCTTGGAAATGTTTGCTGACACTCAAATCAAAATACATCTTACTTAAATCTAAGCCTAAAGTGTAAAATGAGAAAAACCTAAACAATGTGACAGTAATAATTCTTCAAGAATCTGAACTCATCAGTGCTTACTGCTAAGTGCTCATTGATTCTTGGAAAATAAATACAGGGTGGTTTTTTTAGGTTGACACAGCCAAATATCTTTAATAAAAATGTTTTGTACAAAGTTGCATGGTTTTGAGAACCTGACAAAATGACAATTTAGTGGACATCTTTAAGGTGATCTCAAGGTCAACTATTGTTTTTAAAGTGGAACCCTGAATTTTTATTGCAGAATCATATACTATGAAAAAGAACAAGCAACTTTTGACTGAAACATTTGTTTTATCTGAGGTCTGTTTTTGATAATATTTTATGAACTAAAGAAATATGTATGATGTTTTTGGAATGGTTTTTATTTCTATTTTTTGCCTACGAGAATCTGTAGTGTAAACAGATACAAGCAAAATTCTCACAAACAATAAATAAATGTTCATTTATAATGATCGAAATGTTAAATTGGTTTACCTGATATGTTTACATAATAAGTAGACCAACTTCACATTTCGATCCTTATGAATAAACGCTCACACTAAACAGAATACATGGTTCTTCAAAACTTGTATTTTCGTTTGTTGTAAACCTACATATTGTAAGCTATGGAGTATTATTCTAATGCTGAAAAAATGAAAATTATATTAATTTATGGTGAGTGTAGAAGAAAAGTTAGAAAACAAAAATTATTAACAGATTTATCTATTTTTTGGATTAACCTGCTCTATCTGAATTCAGTAGGCAATGGAGGGTTAAGCTAATCTCTGTGACCTTCTAGAGTCAGAAAAACATTAATATCATGTGCATTGGGATAAGAAGGGCCAGTATCCAATTATGAAAATTTGCGTAGTTAAATATAAACATCTTAATATATTCAGTAACTAAAATACTCACTAAGTCTTAAATGCTGTGTGAACATAGTTGGTCCCTACTTACTTCAAAGAGAGTATTACTCTAGTGATACATTATTTTAAAAGAAAAAACCACACGCTACTCCATACACAAAGTTTTATGACATTAGCCCTTATTTACCTGAGGCAGTAGAACATGTAAAATTCTTCAATCTTATCCTATCTTCTTTCTTGAGCACTACACGTTGAAATAATAAGTTTTAATATTCAGAGTATATGAAAACTACTGTACATTGAATTTTTAATCAACTATTATAATGAATAAAAATAAACATTCCTGTTCATATCAAACAGTTATTTTAATTAAAATTTGGTTTAAATGTAATTTGGAGATGTTCCCAGTATGTTTTTATATACTATATTTATTTTACGGTCTAGGATTTGACTTTGGAATAAGTTATTTTTCAAAAAATTAATAAACAAAGTTTTTGGTACTCAAAGTGTGATTATGTTAATTTTATTTTATTATCTTGTTAAATGTGATTACTTTTAATTTGAATTTGTTGCATCATCGCAGTTTGTGCACTATTTTCAGAAGAAATGTATCGAATCCCGAAAAATAAATTCGCACAATGATTATTTTTATATAATTAATAAAATATGACTAATTTTGCCTTCGAACAATATTATTTTATATCCTTGTGAATAACAAGTTTGTGAAGCATGGGTCAATGAAAGAAAGGGCGCACAAATAAACTCAAAGATATAATTGATTATTTAACTGCTTGTTGTAAAGGGCAAGTTTTGTTTAATGGTATCATATTACTGGCGTTTAGGCTATCTGTATTTACTAATTTAAGTACAACGGTTGAGTAGCGATACCATTTTATTTATTGTAGAAATAATATCAAAATTAAGATACAAATAAATATTTCTATATAACAATGTAGCGATTATTCTGATGTTTCAAGTACTTTTTCTAAAAAAGCTCTTAGCTGAAAGTAAATGTATAGTATGTTCAAAATATCTTGTGCCTTAGCCAAGTTCGTATCACGCTAGTTCAAAGTAATTTCAACCTTACAGGGAATTGAACTAGCAAAGTTACTAGAGTTGATTAATTTACGCAATCACTGCTCAGTCATAGCGCTTTAGCATTCTTGACTATGACATGGAGTCGATGATAAGTAAAATATATTTAAAACCATTAGAGTTGATGAACTTTTGTGTTCCCAATGCCACAAAGTAAGTAAGTAGTTGATACCCAACAGCATCTGTGGTATAGTGGTCAGATTTACTGACTTCAGGTTCCAAAGGCCCGGGTTCGATCCCCAGTGCTTCCAATTCTGTCTGCGAAGCTATGGGTCTTAAATAGAACCAAAATCAACCTCGTGCGGAGTAATGAGGAGATACTTGAATGAATAAGTAGCGCTTCAGTCTAGAAAACCGAGATAGAAGGCTGGAGGGTTCGTTGTGCTGACCACATGACACCCTCAACCCGAAAGTGTTGGCACTATCTTCACCAACATACTGCAGCCTCTCGATTGGTATGGCCTGCTTGCAGGCGGACACCATGGAGATATTACTAAAGTTAAAATCTACCAATAGGATGTAAAATTATTCCCAAAAACATTTATTTCTGGAAAATTGTGTAAATCCTATAGATGTTTGAAAACTGTAAACACCGTATTAAATAACAAGATTTCCACTTCAGTGGCTGAGTGGTCTAAGGCGTCCCTCCAGTGTTAAATTGACCTGCTGATAGCGGAGCGCTTGGGGTTCAAATCCCGGTCGGGTTTACTGAGGGTAGTTTTTCCTAAATTGTTTCCCCATCTCCCAAATTAAAAATGCTGGTAGATAACCTCTCAAATGGTTCCTTCCTCATTACTACCCAATTAGATTATCATATATGCGTATAACATGAATAGGTAGTATGACGTGGTGATATCAGTAATAAAAATAACCGATATATTTATAGTCAAAATTGTTCTAGCCTTCGAAATGAAACTGCTTTTAAAATATTTTATTGCCTCTTTAGCCTTTAAAGTTTAAAAATTAATCAAAGCACAGTGGCCAAATTTAGCACATTAAATTTTAGTTATTTTTTATTTTACCTGCTTACTAATAAACTCAAATAAATGCTACGACAAAAACATAGCTACATAATCTCTTTTATAGGTTATTTATCATAGTTAGGGACGAAATCTTCAAAAATAAGTTATCTCTAATTTTACCTTAAATAATTTTTTCTCTGATAAATAAGTATAGAGTATTATTTATCACTACCCTGACCAGATATTTATTTGAAAAAAATAGTTCAAGACTTTTTTAAAAAGGTGATTTATAAAGCAATGACCTGAGTTCGTTTCTACTCTGTTCAATAATATGACCCTGCTGCTAGGCCATGTATCTATGGCCCATAGTTTTTATTGCAAGGGAGCCATCCTTAAATTAAGTAAGGCTTTTTTACATGATTTTAGATCCTCCCTCCCCTCACGTAGGCTCCCTTCTACCTCTCTAGCTAATGTAATTTTTAAAGATTTGGTAAGTCATGTTATTTTAATCGTTTAGTTATTTTTAGATATGAGGATTGGTAATATCCCACTTTGGTGGCCACATGGTATAAGGTGTCACTCTCGAAATAGACTAGTCTGCTGATGACTGGGAGATCGTAGCTCAATCATGATCGGGTGAAATTTCCTAAATATTTTCCCACTCTTTCTCCATGCGAATGTGGGTACAGTTCCTCTAAATTGAAATATATTCATCCCTAACCCACTGGCGTAACTAGTTTATACCTAAACAGGCAGAATTAATTAAAGAAATGTACCCACATTTGCATGGGAGAGTAGAAGGAAACAATTGGTTAAGATCTCCCCAAAATACCCTCGGCAGAGATTTTAACCCCCAGACAGAAGCGTCCAGATGGCTGGGATGAATGAGCTAATTTTTCTGCTCTAGAGTGTGATTGTATCTTGACGTTTTATCTCTCCACGTTTAGTCCAACTTGGTCGCCTACACGCTTTATGGTTCTGAACTACACTTCTTATCTCTATCAGTTCTAGGAAAAGTCTGCTTGTGGCCTCGGCTGATTACTGGTCAGCCAGCATCCCGATTGTTTAAACAAACCAGTTATTCTGCCAACCTGATGGCTGGAAGCTCAACACACCACCAGAGAGGGTAGGCAGGGCCTTAACAGTTAAATTTTATAAGTCAGAACCAATAATTTTGAACAGATTTCCCTCATTTTAAGTTGAAATAGGATTTTGTATAGTATAATTAGGTCTAAGCTTAATTTGGCGCTCTCACCTTAGTAACAATGAGTAACGATACAAATGAACCACCACAATATATTGCAAGCACGTAACAATGACATGCCTACAGAGAGAGGGGGAAAAATGGGGGAAATGGAGAGGAAGGGAGGAGACACAACCACGGTGGGAAGGTTCACAAAGACTCCAGGAACTAGTAAAAAGCAGTAGAAGTGTCTAAACGGCAGACACGAATATACGAATATTAGCGGCGCGGAGTTGCCATTACACTTTCTTTAAGGGTGTGGCATCCTTCATGAGTAGACAGTAAAATCATATCTGCATTTAGTCAGTGGAATTTTGTGTTGGGGAAAGGAGGTCGTGGCACATGTGCTCCAGAGTTAGAGTTCAACAAGGCAGAGGGTGAGTATTCTCCTATTTGATCGAGCGTGTTACTTGTAACTCGTTACGAAGACTACTCTCATTTCCTTAAAAAAATAACTAAGGATACAACCATGAAATTACTCTACATCCTCATCACACTTTTTTTAAGTGTCTGGATCAGAGAGTAATTACTACCCTTGTCATGTGTTCTCAGCCACAAGTGGAGAATAGGCACGTTAAACAGTAGGATATATACAAATATTCCACACCCAAGGCCAATTTTATGGTAGAACTTAGGACGCCACAAGTGCAGCAATATATTAAATACAGGACAACACCTACCTTGATCAGAATAGAATGGGGTCAGTTTCATATGGGAAACTGGCCCATTAGATTTGAGTTTAGGTAAGTGACATCTTGTATTTAGTATAGCACCACACTTGCAAAGTCTGACTATGAAACTGGCCCCTAGTGTTGGTGGAACCTTAGATGTGTAAACTTATGAGCTATACACCACATAAGAAGTAAAAAGGTGGTTTGACTTCTCCCTGCCACCAATTTCCCCAGAACTGCTTTAATTTCCCTCAGAGTCTAGTTCGTACATATTCTGCACCCTTGGATTAAACCTTTATACCATATAGTGCCTTCTTTATCATTTCTTCTAATAGTTGCTGTTATTGAAGTGAAATAATACACTGCTAATCAAAATGGTTTTATCTATATTTCTGGAATAACGTTTAGTCCTGGGTGGGAGTTTATATACTAACAGTGGCCACAGAATATACTTGTCTTGTTAAAGTTTTTATTCTGATTAAATAATGCATGTTTAGATACCAATAAATTTAATGAACTTTTTTTTAGAACTTAAATTAATATATTTGCCAAGAGATTCAATATTTTAAAATAAAACTATCAAACACTTACTACAAAAAAATTCAATTCAATTTGATTGAAAATAATTATTTTTTTAAAGTGGTTGGGCTAATAGTAGAATGAACATATTGATTTTAATAAATATAAATGCATATTCTTTTTATTGTATTGAAAATAATATAAAGTAATTCAATTATTGGCCTAGTCAGTAACAAACAATCAGCTTCAGCATGATTGGCAAAACAGCTGACTGCCTCAGCCCTAGTTTTTACATGTGTTTTAATGATGAAAGTTTAAGATAAATGTGTTCTTTCTGTCAATATTTTATTTGTGAAAAAATGTAATGTATATGAAAATATTCAATGCTAAGTGAAACCGCTCAAGGCATTTCAAGTAAGTTTTACTAAGTTTTTTTTTTTCCGTAATATTGAATTAAAGCTTTTGTTAAAATGATGAACTTATAAAAAAACAAAAGGGAAACTTTTTCAAAAGTTTTCTGATTAATTTAAAGAGACTTCTTGACTTTCTAGTACCTTTTTTTCTCCACCCCATTTGTCATTAATAAAAGAAGAGTGGCTGGATGTTATTAAACCCAAACTTCTCAATTTAATCAGGTATATCAGTGATGAGCTTTTTAACAACAAGGTTCAAATTATACTATAATTGGTGATTTGTAATAAATAAAATGATAGAATATTAGGAAACTTCCTGAGGAAGACGCTATAATAGCATTGAAATATCAAAGTGTGTCTAAATATGTGTTAGTGTTTTTACTTTTATTTGAGCTCTATCATTTTCATAATATTCTATCATCTTATTTATTACAAATTGTTTTTGCTCAATGCACTTTATTTCATGTATACCTAATTGGTGAGTCTTTATATAGTTTTACCAAAACATAGATAAAAAATATTTAATAGAAAATTTAAAATGTGATTTACAATCTACAGTTTTAAATGCTGCTAAAGGATGATTTTGAGTCTACATTTTGCTCACTTTTCGACAGCACTGCTTGCCACAGACCAGTTCAGATTCCACAGCTCCTGGCAATGCTGAGCCCGCAAATGTTCCACGGCTGAATATTTCTGCTGAAGGATTTCGATGTGCTCACTCTCTTGCCTAGGACAACATCAATCACATTTTTATATAGCTTGGTTTTAGATGGAGAAATTGAATGCAAATACAAGGAAGGCGAAGCAAACATTGTTTGATTTGAATTCAAAAATTCATATTTTGATAGCCCAAATGGGAGTAAGGCGTGACACACAAAAAATATCTAAATAATTTAAACTTAATATAACAAGTAAATCAATCATAAATAGTAGTAGCAAAGTCTCTAGCAGAACAATGTTAAGGCATGAAAGCTAAAAGTCATAATTTAGATATCAGTTTTGTCTCAGGGCCAGAAACGTGATGGCCATTGCACATTCTCTTCACAACATGTTTTCTTGATGGCTAAGGATAATTTTTAGCTTGGGTACACAATTTGAGTAAGAGGAGGTTTTTACCAATATGTCCGTCATGACAGCCACCGAACCCAGGTGTACTTGTATCAACAAGTGGTTTAATATTTCAGGGATTGCTACTTCTAGCTCAAAATTACAAAAGAAGACAATTATTGTTCAGATCAATTTTTTATGCCACAATAGTACCTTTTTAATATGGCTAACCTTTTAAAATACATTTGTTACAAATACAATGAGTTTTATTACTTTTTTATGTCTGTTTCAGATTTCATGAAACATTTACAAATATTTCAGGTTAAAAACCTCCAACAGCCAAAAAAAGTAAGAAATATAATAAATTTATACTTTATGTAATATATGAAGATGATGTTAGCAGAAAGAACACATATGGGACTAATAATGGCAGAAATAAATTAATTGAAGCTTCAAAACCTTGTGAGGGTATGGATCTGCTGGAAAAACTAGAAAATGAAGTTTCATCTTGATTATTATATAAAAAAAATGTTTACAGGTGGAAAGAAAAATAAACTCAGCTGAGCAAATTTCAACTTACGTATTCTATGGCATTAGAAAGTCGAAAGTTCATTGCCACATTTACAAAAGTATGTAGCCTATTCTTATCTTTAGCTAGACCTATTCATTCGTCATTATCCCTATAATCTTCAGGTGCATTCTAATGTTATCCTCCCATCTGCTTCTATATCTTTCCATTAGGTTTCCCAGTCAATAAGTGCTACGAACAAGGTTCTAAAATGTCGCATTCGCGCTGCATGTCCTGCCTACCGTAATCTTCAAGACTTGATTATCCTAACAATGTCTTGTGATGAGTATTAGGTATGTATTATTATTATTATTATTATTATTATTAACACCACGTCTTACTATCCATTCGGGTTATACGCACTTACGCTAATGTGTAATGATAGGGTGATTGTGAGATGAAATGAAATACCTACAGTTTAAAGTGGAATCCGAACCACGGTGGAGGCCTGGCATTCCTCACATTCACAAGATGTCTTGTCAGAGGTGAAGGAAAGGTTTGGTAATCAAATAAATCTTTGCCGGGACCGAGGATCGAACCCCGGCCGCCAGCATAGAAGTCTGACACCTTACCCCTAGACCACCAGGTCACCAACTATTAGGTATGTAACTTTTCAGTATGTAGCCTCCTATACTCCCCAATAGGCTCATCCCTTTTTGGACCAAATATCTTCCTAATACAATTTGTTTTCATCATCTAAGTTAAGATATCACGTCTCACACCCATAGAAAAAAACTGATAAAATTATTGTTTTGTATATTTTGAGTTTTACATTCCTTAAAATCAGATGAGCTGTCAACAACTTACTGACCGAATAATAAAAAGCATTTCTTGAATGTATTATTTTCCTAGTTTCCAATTTAATATTGATATTGCTATATAAAACTGTTCTTAATATTTAAACTCATTAACCTTGTCAAATGAGATGATGTTTGCTACTTCAGCAAAACTTTTGAACCCTAAAATAATTATTTTATTATAAACAGCTTGATTGAAGATTACTAGCACTAACACACAAATATTTCACAAGCAAGCTACCTGTCAATTTACTTGCCCCTTTTTGACAGGTGGTTGTCACTTGTAAATGACTCCAGTGCATGCAAGTGGAGCCTTGTTTATATTTTATGTAGTATCTTAGTATTCTTGGTATAATTTTAGCGTTAGTGTGAGTGTCTATACTACAAATGAACATCGCTGCACGTGACACTACCTCATAATAAAACCTAACAAGTATCCTGCTCGTTTGATTCGCCTTATGACATGTTTTTATGAACTTTTAACTTGGCAAATTAAAGTAACCATCAAAAGATATTTAAGGTTCACTGTTGCATTTTTGTACTAAAATAAACACACCAAATAAAACTTCTTTTTAATTGACTACTTGGCCTTTTAAATGCAAACTATGGTCAACTTTGTTATTTAAATGAGAACTAACACTACCAAAACTAAGCATATTACATATAGGTTTTCATTAGCTATTTTTAGAAAAGTAGTCATGCATTATTAAAATAGTTTAGTATAAAGTTAAAAGAATAATTACTATATTATGCTATAAAAGTAAAAACATTAACACATATTCACATATTAGTATTTTACTTTTATTTGTACTCTACCATATTTATTACCAATTGTTTTTGCTCAGTGCACTTTATTTCATACATATATCTTAGGCTATATAAATATATATTTTTTTACCAAATTCTTCTGTCCTTTGTTAAATTTTCAACATAATCACCACTAACATTAAGGTACTCTTTGTAATGTGGCACAAGATTTTGTCTAATACCCTGGTCAAAGAAGTCAGTCACCTGCGATTTGAGAAAGTTCTCAAAGCTCGCAATCATTTCATCGTAACTGTAGAACTTCTCAATGACACAAAACCTTTTTAAATGTAGACGCATATAAAAATTGCTCAAAGTAAAATCCGCTCTGTAGTGGAGTGATCAACCAGTTTAACATCAAATGAGCCAAGCTGATGCAGTTTTCTTAGCTAAAGTGTGTGGGCATGCATTGTGTTGCAGCAACACAACTCTCGCACCCAAGAGGCAGCACACCACAACTTTTTCAGAGTTTCACAATACACAACTGTGTTGATTATAATTCTTTGTGGCATGAATTCCACCATAAAATGTCGCTGCTTGTCCTAGAACATGATGCAAATGATTTTTTTGGTGAACAGTGACTACTTGAATTCCCTGAATTTAGATTCTGGAATATTGTTGCATTCTGACCTCACATGGTAAGCCCACATTTCATCACCTGTGTTAATTCCATTTTTCAAACATTAGCAGTAATTTTTAGGTCCATTGCATTATATCATATAAATATGAGCTAATTGAGTTACCATTTTTAACCAAACTAATGTATTTAATGCCAATTTTTTGCAATTAAATATGTTTTTTATACTTATTTATTCAATGGCACAACGAACTTTAAAGTCGATTTCCAAACTTGTAAAAGTATGCCACCTATCCATATCTTGAGCTAATTCTAACCAGTCCATCTCATTACACTCTATCTCTTCCAGATCTATTTATCTCCAGAATATTTTAACCAAGGAAAGCCATGCAACTTTTTATCTAACGAAATCCAATTAATGTAATTATTTACCTCAAATCAAGGTCTCCACATTGTCCCCGCTCCAAAATTTCCACAACTCCCATTGGATTAAAATATTTTATAATCTTCGTGTTAAAACATAAATAAAATTGTTATCAAAGAATGTTTTCAACTCGAAAAATTGATAGTTACAATCTAGACTTAAGTGCTGCAAATTGAGTGTTTTTCAAAATGTTCAATGTGCTAGGGATCAAAGTGGGATTGCCAATTTTGAATATATAATCATAAATTAATGCTTTGTCATCCATTTATTTGGATAACATTATGAATCTAATATATATCTCCAATATATAATATATATTGGAGATATATATTATATATTGGATATATATAAGTCATTCACAAGCTAGGTTTACCTGGATGACAGCTCGAAATGTTACTAGAAGTAATCCCTAATACATCACTACGCCACTTTGGATGACTGTAATGAAAACAGATGGTAATATATTTATGTGATAGTTAACCACAGTAATTTAGGCCAATATTAATTATATATTTATTTTAGATAGGGCACAAAGTTTATTTATAGTTTTATTCCACTTAAAAAAATATTCATACCACTTTCACAAAAACTTCTAACAAACATAGCCTCAAAATGGTGACTGAAGAATTTAAACCATATGATTGAACATAACAGTAAACACGTTTTTACAATGATGCGGACTCGCAGTTGATGAAAATACTCTATTCAGTTAAATATTTCAAAATAATATAAAATAATCATAAAATCATTTATTGTATGTAAGAAAAGACAGGAATTTTCTTTTTTACAAGTAAATACGATGCCTGTATTAAAAGGTATTGATGTGTGCACTATATTAAACATAATCAATAACATTCCAAAACGAAAAATAAATACTTTTAATTATGTTTAAAATATTGTTTCGAGTTGGATAAAAGGAAATTATTTAAAAAAATGAAATAGTATGAGAAAACTTAAGTTTATGTTATTTTAAATGTAATATATAACAGGTAATTAAAGATCTTTACATTTATAACAAAACTGTGATCTTTTACAAGTGTTGGCAACCCAAAACCTAAACATATGATTTTCGAACTGTGATACAGGTAAAAACCTATCATGAATGGAATATATATATAATTCCTTGAAGACCATAGTGAGATAGGAAATGATAAACTAAATTAATGTACTTACTTGTAGGTGTTTAGTTTCCCTTGTAGATCTTCACAAACAATCTGCAATGATTCTTTAAGCCTCAACACTTCACTTTGATTGTCCTTTCGTTCTTTTTCTATTTGTTTCTGTTGTGCTTCCATCTGATTCTGATATGATTCTAGTTTGTCTTGCATCATCTTAAGCTCTGCTGCATTTTCCTCCCTAATCTTCTTGTTTGTTGCCTCTACAGACTAACAACAGATTAAATAATAGCAACTAGGTTCAACACAAGAGTTGATATCAAATTAATCTAAAGTGGTGAAAATAAAATTAATATTGAGGAAATGCACCAGGTATTAGTTTGAAAAAAAAAAAAAAAAAG
>CABEEJ010000813.1:77131-104765 GCA_901482245.1 Timema douglasi
AGGAAATGCACCAGGTATTAGTTTGAAAAAAAAAAAAAAAATGGAAAAATCTATACTATTTGTTGCGGTTTCCTTCAATCTCACATAGAAGAGTAAACAATAAGTCATCCATCAACAGTAACAAAAATTAGCACAGAAATAGGCTTTAAGGTGAAGCTTGAAAATTTGTCAGTCAAGCTAAAATATCAATTAAAAGTTTGGCTCAACAATATGAATACTTGCAGATAAATATAAATTATGTTACGGTACATTAATTTACAATTTACATTTATCTCTTATTTATATCTATTATTTAAAAAAAAATGTGCAAGATTAATGAAATTTCCAATGATTTAGAAAACTAGCAAAATTTATCAAATTTATTTTTAAATAAGTAGTCTTTTTTAAGAATTGAATTACACTAAATTTCATAACATCAATTAAATCGCGTCTAGCAACAAAGATGAAACTGAGTAAATTGAATTCAAAATAAATGCTTCACTATAAATTCAAATTTATTTATATAATAAAACCCGCCTCGGTGGCATAGTTGGCTAACACACTTGTCGTGTTGAGCTAGACTGCTGAGGACGGGGAGATCGAGGTTCGAATCTCGGTCGGGTGAACAGGGGGTGGTTTTTTCCTAAATGGTTTTCCACTCTCCCTCCACGCAAATGTGGGTTCACTTCCTCTAATTCAACCTTCCCGATTCCTAATCCATTAGAGTAATTAGTACTTAAAGCGTATAACCCGAACGGGTAGTAAGACGCGGTGCTAAATAATAATATTATTATATAATAAAATTAATTAGATAAACATATAATATAAAGTGGTGTTTTTTGATATACTAAAATGTCAATATATATAGTTTGCTATTTACTTAATAAAAAAATTATTTGGCACTTGGTTGAGTGTTGCGAATTTCAAAAAACAAATTAATTAATTTTGTAAACTAAACCATAATACACAAACCTGTATAAATGTCACTGAAATACTGTTAAAAATGGTGAAACTAATAATATAAGTTAATATTAACAATGAGGTTTTCAAAATATTTTTGACAAACATTTTGTTCTTATTGGTACTGTCGTTTCACTTAGATGATTTCAGTGGAAAAATCAAGTTCACCATCATAGCCATCAACATCATCAATGATCTTTTGGTCATCAAATAAATTATTATAAAAAGGTTTTGCATCTTCGGGAATAAGATGAAGGAGTGATTTAATATCTGCCAGCTTAGGACATGATATTGCTTTGCCATTAGGCCAAAGTGGGACAAAGTTTTCCATTGCAAATGTTGTAGTTGTTGGACGACCACGTACTCTCTTACTTATGTCCACTTCAGAGTAGGTCACATCATCACTATTCATTTTCACATATAAAATGAATGGCTTCTCTTTAACTAGTTTTATTTCTCGTATTTTGAGCCAATTTATTTACTGGCCAGTACTGTCAACTTTGCAGTTCACTATCAAATTTTCCAGTGAAACTGTTCCATAAAAGTCATTGTTACTCATTTTTGTAACCTGCATTTTATTTCTTCGGCGACAGTTCCTCATTATTTCCACATAGTCTTCATCTCTATATAATCTTTGAACGTGTTTAAAAGCTTTCTCAATGTCAGTAAAGTCACTATAATTTGGTACATAGCTATGGCCAGATATCAGAAATTTAATATGGATGATATTCAGTCTTGGATGATTTTGTAATAAAACATTCATCATTAATGTGAGTTTAATATTGCGGTTTTGTCCTCCGCATGAATCGGACCACAAGATTAGCTCTTCAACCTCTTCTGACAAGTTCATTTCCATGTGCTTCAACAGACATGAGCTGATTTCTTGTGCTCCTCTTCCAGCAGTCCCTTCCATCCATACATAACAAAAACATTTTCCAGATTTTCCAGAATATACTCCCAGATTATATAACCATAGCTGTCACTTTTAAAAGATCACATTTGACTGGATTCTTGGGAGCGGTAATGTTTTTTCTAAATTGAAAGTTACTGTTTCCAGATTTGGTTGATTTTTCGCGTTTATCATGTCGTCTGAGTATTTCACGAGCTTCCTCTGCAGTTTTCATATGTTGGTTATGTTCCTCCTGCAATAACAATTTTTCATTTCCAGAAGTACAGTGGATTTGTGACTTAAGTGAGTCACATTTATTACATGTATCTTTTTTAACACCTTGGTATGAAAATTGAATTTTGAATAAAATAAATGTTTATATTTTCCCAAGCTAACGGGATCTTGTGATTCTTCTTTGTATAGATGATACATTTTCTGAATGGTCATTCCAGGAGCTAAATAATCATTCTGATTGTCCTTTCTACAGTAATGAGACTTGTATTTTAGAATTTTATTAATATGATTAATTACTTCTTGTTCCCTTTCATAACTTATCTTGTTACATCCTCCAGAAAAGCCTCGCATATCTGTGATTTTGTTCGCGCTCATCTTTTTCAAAGCAGTATTAATACGCGTTGTAGACACTCGTAATGTATGAATGAAGGTGTTCCTGCAAACAACTTTATTATCTAGGTGGTATTTCCTTGTTTTAGATCTTTTTGTAGATTTCTTGGTACGTTTTCTCTTCACATCTACTTCTTTTACTAAAGCACATATCATCACTGTATGTGCTTCATATAACCCAAGGTTGTAAAATATAGTAAATTCTATATTTTTCCTATCAGAATTAACAGTTTCATAACATCTCAATATAAAGTTGCATACATAGTCTCTATATTCTTTCGCTGATATGTTTTTACCTTGAGATGATACATATTCTTTATTGGAATTTCTTTTTAGTTTACGAGTATGAACATTTTGGTCTTGATATTTTCTTTTTCTGCCCTTTTTTGGTCTACCAATGTTTTGATGAGTATCATGATGAACAATCACTTGTTCAGTTTCCAAAACAATTTCCGTTTGTTTGGTGGTTGTTGTGTCTTGTATTTTACCATCAAATATGTCTTGTGTTGGCAAAGATAAACATGTTATAAATGATTCTTGATTGTGAAGCTTTGTTGTAGACTGTTCAAATAAATTACTTTTGGTCAATTTAGTAAGAGATGAAAGTTCAATATATTCAGGACTTTTGAGTATTGCAGCTCTTTCACTAATTCTGTTACCTTTTTTGGTGTAACTGCTTTTGGGGTATATACTTCCTTTTCTAAGAAATGCAATATATTGGACATTGATTCATTAACTTTAGGGGCCACCTGTTAAAAGAAAAAAACTTTTTTAAAATTCTTAGAGTCTGTTGTCCATTAATAATATCTAGTGCTCCCATACCTATCCCAGGATAGTTTGGAAATGTTAAATGAAATTACATTAACCTTTAAAACAATTAAAACATAAAAACTTAATTACATAATAACGGTGATACACGCCTCACTGGCCACATGGTCTAAAGCGCTATTATCATGTTAGACTAGACTGGAGAGGACGGGAAGATTGGGGTTCAATACCGCTCGGGTGCACTGAGGGTGTTTTTTCCCTAAATAGGTTCCCACTCTCTCCACGCAAATTCGGGTGCACATCCTTAAATCATACCTGCCTCATTCCTAGCCATTAGCATTATTAGTGCATAGGCATAGCCAGAAAGGGTAGTAAGAAGCAGTGATAAAAAATATACATATCTTAAAGAACAGTCCTGTTTTCAAACACTAATAATGTAACAATTATTCGGATAATGTTATGTATATTAATTGTTATTATTTCTAACATTCTGTAAAATAAAAATTCCTGAACTTTTTCAGTTTTTTCATCAATTTTTCAAATTGTAGAAATATTTAAGAAACTGAGCTACGAATATAAATAGACAAAGATTTGTCCATGAGGCAATTACAACATTACCAGAACATACAATACAACATAAAATCATACTATTGAACTTTATGGGTGTAGGAAGTTAGATTGTGTGAAATTATAATAAAAAGAAAACTTACTTTTTCAGCTTTTTCTGATATCTTTGGATTAACATTTTGGTTGTCTTCTGTATAAAACGTGGCAAGTGCCAAGTCTACTAATCTTTTTGAATGTTCTGACATGTTAATAAGCTAATTTTTAAATGTTTTCTATAAACAATAATATTAACATCTTATTAAAACAAAATAACTCAACTGGTAGCACAAAAAGGATTACACAGCTTATAAGAATCAATCAAATACACTATGACATACAAATACAGTGGCTAAAAGCGGGAAACTGTGGCGCTTGGTTGTTTGTTGCTTATCAGCAAATGACAGAAATACATTTAAGCTACTGAAATCTGGTGGTTGGATGTTTGTAGCTAATTGAAGAAAAGATCTTTACAAAATGGTGGTTGGTTTGGACATCTGTAGATGGCAGCACAATGCAGGAAACACTTTCATATTTATTTACAACATAGAGAGGACTCTTTTCTCTCACTTAAACAAAAAAAAACACAAAAAAACGAGATTGGCGCTTGGTTGTTTGTTGCTAAACACTATTCAATTGTAAAGGACATTTAAAACCCCTATTTTTTTTACCAACATGTGGCACAACTTGATTAATTTATTTGTACTTGCTCAGTAAATGCACTCACTGTCACTTTAGCGTTGAGCAAAGTGGTGGAGATCTCGCTCTGCTCCTTGATAGCATCCCTCTCCTCCACAACTTCGTCATATTTAGCTTTGAGATCTTTGTTTTTCTTCAAGTCTTTCTGCAACTCTAGACACACATGCTTCATCCTAGAGAGGACTGAGAGGGCCTGGTCTCGCTCATTCAGGTACCTGTCTGCCAGACCTTGCAAGTCATCACCTTCATCAGTCTGTATGGCCATATCTTTAGTTACTGGCTGAAAAAAATAAAACTGTTTATTACCCCATCCAGAATTAGCATATTTTCACAAAAAAAATACAAGGATGAGAAGAGAAAATATATTCACATTTTTGTGAGTAAGACTTTTTAGGAGAAAGCAAATCTTTTCACCTGTTAGAGAATGGAACCCTAACCACCTCTTTAATGGAAAACCCAAACCAACAATAATGTCACATTAGCTCACCAGCAATAGTTTTGTAAAGTTGTTAAAATTGCAAAGGTAAATGTGACTGTCAAATCAATTAAGAATTGATCTTTGACCTTATGAAGCTTTGAGAGCCTACAAATGTAAAAAAAGAATACTAAGTACAAGGTACCTTTGTAGAAGGGGACATCACTGGAAGGTCATGGAAATCGGCAGTAGATATCTTCCAAGTGGCACCAGACTGACCATCCTCAGTGCTCCATTTGATTGCATTTTGGGGGGATGCAGGATACACGACGTTTAATGAGGTGTATAACACTACACAAACACAATAATACCATTCAAAATACAATCACTCATCTGTGACACATTTACCTAATAGAAAAAAAACAATCCTTGACAAAAAGCATCAAACAGCTAATGTCTATAAACATGGAAAGAAGCTGAAACAAGGCATGCTTACACCAGAAGAACAAAGGGTCTATAAAACCAAATAAAAAATATATCAGCGGCAGGAGAGTTACACAGAAATGTTAAGTGAGCATTCAAATATCTTTTGATGATGAATGGAACTGGTAATCCATGAAAATTCATTGGTTATTTTAAATTTCAATAGATTTGGAAGAAGGTAGAGAGGTGGATGGAAATACATAAAAAGAGCAAAAAAAATTTGGCAGTTACAATGAAAAGAACATAGTTCACTCTTTACATTGCTGCCATTGGACAAATAGTTAATGGCTGCCTCTTGAAGATGATGTAGTCAATGTTAAAATAAAATTTTATTGGACTATGTAGTTTGAATATTATAAGGATATGTTTCCGAATAGGTATAGGTTTATTATGTGCAGTTGCAAGGGTGAATATTAGTGATGGGTCGAATCCACTATTTCTCGAATCTGAATCTGGAATTAGAATCTAAATTTGATTTTTGAATCTCAAATATCGAATTCGAATCCAAGAAAATTGTTAGAAATTATAATTATTTACAAATAGACCTATATTACACAATATAGGCCTAAACTGTAAATTAAGATTTATTTCAATCATGCTTTCAATTTTAATCAACCCCAACTGCCCCTCGCAAAATACTGGTTAAAATTCAGCAAAATCAAACAATCTAGACTTATTATTGTTTAAAAATCAAATCAATCAAAATTTGAGTGTTTTTCAGTTACTTTTAAAAGTGTTAATAGAATGAGTTAAGTTTCCTAAAAAACAGATTAGGCCTAGTTACCTTTTGATCAACTTTAATCATCATTTAAGGATTATAATTTATTTTAATATGAAAGCAAAAATAAAAATGCAAACAGATTTAAAAAAACTAAAACAACATGCTTAATAATTAAACATGCATTGGAAATAATGAACTTAATAATGCCTACGTATGTATTATTTTCTTTTATATTCATTATCTATCTTTGCGTAGAAAATAATAAATATATTAGATTCTTGTAATGTATCAATTTCTGAGAATATATTCTATTTAAAACAAACATATTTTCGACTCTTGCAATATGTTCATTCGCATTTTATTAGGCAGGACTACATTTGAATATTTTTACAATTAATTCAATAACATATTTATTTTAAAATAATAAACTCTTGGTTCATATCAATTTAAAAACAAATTATGAATTAGCAAGTCATTATTTGATTCTTAAAACTCGATAGCACTAAGTAATCAGATTACATGAATCAATTTTAAACAATCAATATATAATAGGTATGCCGGTAGGCATAAGTAAACAAGTTTATCGGTGTCTAACTGTTGACAGTATTTATTTTTCATGAAACCCACAAAATATCTAACTTAAGAATCTTATGAAATAAATTGGGGTTATTTGCATAGTTGTAGGTAATTAAAACCAGTCGGGTAGTAAGAATTAACAGTCGTGTTTATTTAATCATCACTCTGGCGATGTAAACATATATGTCATGGTGGCTGACTTTGTATCGTGCATAGTGTGTTCTTATTTATGTTAAAAAAAAAAGTCAAAATTTGTTTTATTTATTTTGAGTTTATTTGTAATTCCAGTTTTTATTTTCAGTTTTTGGAGAGTTTTAATGTTTTCACTAAAATATTTAAAAGATTATTCATGAGGTGAAAGTTTCAGAAGTGAGCATGCGCTACAACGGTCGAGCCAAAGTTTCCCATATAGGTGGGAGGGTAGGGTATTAGGCATGCTAGATTTTCTACTCCTAACAATTATAATTTTTAAAAAACAAGAGATTTTATTCATGTTTACCTCTTTTGTCAGACAAAATAATGATTACGGATTAAGTTGTGCTTTTCAAGTGGCCTAATTTTTTTAATTCAAAATAACCATGCTTTGTTTATGAAGTGAAAGATTCAACCATCGAATCCAGTAAAACACCGAGTCCTCGAATTTCAAATACTTGTCAGGATTCGGTGGATTCAAAGATTTGAGTGGCCCATCTCTAGTGAATATACATTAATAGGATTGTATAGCTGAGGTTAGTGGAAAGTTGGGGGTGGGAAGGATGTCCATTAGTCAAGGTTGAAGAGTGGGTTGGATTGAGAATGGGAGATTATAGGTAGAAAAAGCTGTGGGTCTGGTTGAGAGCTGGGGTGGGGTTCAAGGACACTCGAAGAAAAGGATGGCAAGGGTGCGGACGTGTTAATTACCGAGTCTCACAATAACGTTAATAAGCTCATGGCTACATATAGAGAGTTGAATTATTGTTAATTATAATAAATGTAGGTATATATATATATATATAAAAACCTGTGTCTGCTTGTTTTTATTAAAGCTACAACGCAAGGAATGCAGTGATCACGTGCCAATTATTATATCATGCAACTATGGTCAGACACCCCAAAGTAATCTAATTATTAATAAAGTTGAGACACAACAAAGAAAATTATTTGTTTCCATGCTTTGCCCTGATCTAGGTTTCATTCTATAGAAACTCATCAGGAGGGAGTGTGAAACAAACACAACATCCTAAAAGAGGAACGCAAAAAACACCAAAGAGAGAGAAAAGAAATTGGTAAATAATCATAGGACACTTAGGGCGGTATGCAAGAACATTTAGTGAATGCTTGGTGGACCGATAGCACACTATCGCTCCACCTTTTAACCTACAATGATGCAAGCAAACCCACGCCATTATCAACAAAGCATCCACTTAGTCGAGTTCTTGGATACAGCACTTAGAACATGCAAAAAATAACTAAGTATTTGGCCTTGTTCTTTTATATATATATATATATATATTATAATTCTTTTTAATCATCGAATATCTTAAGGATTTGGAAACTTGAAGGGTCCTTCACTAAAAATACAAACCATTTAGTGATCAAAGTTGATAATATTAATTATCAAAAGTAGCAGGTCACATGAATTGAATAAATATTCGGGAGTAGTTTTAGTGACTTTTGCCAATTTCAGAGGTCTTTCCTACCATGTATGAGAGGGTATCAAAAAGTTTCAAGATTAGTTCTGTAAAATGAAAACAGAGCACAGCATGATAATGCACATGCTGGTGTGGCGATTTGTGAGCTTAATTTGTCAGTATGACAAGTGGCATCGTTCTGTGTTGACCAGTGACTGTGTTACACATGCTTAATTGATGACATTCACATGTGCATTTGCAATTTCATCACCACAAACACGATCAGAGAGCGAACATCAAATTCTGCATCTTAATCGGAAAATCTGGAACGGAGGCCTTCCAAATGATGCACCAGTCTTATGGCAATTAAGCTATGAGCCATCCGGTGTGTTTTGAGTAGCACTCATGCTTCAGGAGCGGCAGAACATCACTGCAAGAAGAAGTGAAGTAATGGTGACCTTCCACGAGCACAAACCCGGAAATTGTAGCCAGAGTTAGGCAACTTGTGCACAACGATCGCCGGATGACCATTAAGGACATTTCTGATATCGTCAATGTGACATAAGGATCTGTGCAGACAATCCTCACATTTGTTTTTAACATGCACTGTGTTGCTTCTAAGTTCGTCCTCAGGCTTCCGACCCTCCAACAGAAGGAGTACTGTGGTGAGCAAGTGCATACTCATGATTTTATTCGACATTCTCAAGATTGTGCAGCATGAATTTGTTCCAGAGGGTCAGACTATCAACGCCTAGTTCTAATGTCATGTTCTGAGGCATCTGAGGGAGGAAGTTCGGCAGAAAAGATCAGAACTGTGGCATGCGGGCAATCGGGTGCTCCAACATGACAATGCAGCAACACACACAGCGATGAAAACGCACGAGTTTATCAAACGCAACCAACAAATTTGGCCCCCTATGACTTCTTGCTATTCCCTAAGATTAAGTTAAAGCTCAAGGGTTATCGGTTTGACACCGTGAATCCCAGGTGGTGTTGTGCCCGCTTCGAAACCAGGACTTAGAAGGAACGTTCTAAGTTGAAAAAGTGCTGGGATCGGTGTATTGCTCCACAAGGGAACTACTTTGAAAGAGATAGTGGTCAAATTTAAATCAGGCAATTTATTTACATTTTACAGAACCAGTCTTGAAACTTTTTGATATTCCTTCGTATTTACTATAATTCATATGATGATCTTTAGAACAAAGTGAATCTATTTGTATTATTATTATTATTTAGATATCAATTAATATTGAGCTCTGGGAAGCTTCAAAGAGAAACTCAAGCTTGGGATTTAAAGAGTTATGAGCTCATAGTGTTTTTCTTTGATTTGCATTGTGACCGGTGATGAATGACTCATTGTTTAGTCTTTTCTCTCCTAGTTGGGATGTGTTTTGTGCCAATCAAGTCAGAGGGTTTGGAGTGGGGATATGGGATGGGTAAGAAGAACCTAACGAGGAGGCTATTGTGCATCAGCTTGCCATTGAAATGTCAAGGGCAGCAATTGAGAAAACTGGTTTTGATGAGGAAAGGAAAAGTGTATTTAAGACTTAGATAAAAGAAAACACAGATATACTTCATTCACGGTAGGAGTTTACCTCTGAAAGGTCTTTTTTCCTACCAATATCCTACTATATAATAGATTTCTGGTAGGGAAAAAGGCCTTTCAGAGGTAAACTCCTAACGTGAACGAACTTTAATATAGGTCTGTAGGGGTTTTAGAAAACTAAAAGCTTAGTGCAAGATGGTATCATATACACCTTAATGCAAAAATGTAGTATGCACATGTTAAACATCATTAATGCTCTAATTTCTCTCTCACTGGTAGGAGGTTAGCACCAAGTGAACAGCTGCACTCTAAATAGACAAGAAATAATGGGGTTATTTATTTTTATAAAAATATTGATAAATCTCCACATACAAACATATTTTCATGAATGTTTTTTTTTTTAGGTAACACTAATTGAATCATAATAAATTTTGCAATTATTACCACAGTATATTTAAAAATTAATCCAATAATCATGACTCAATTTTGTAAATGATTAAAAAATAATTTAAACACGTATTTGTTTTTATCCACACAAATAAGTTTTAAAAATATATATATATTTATTTAACCCAATATATACCTGGCTCGATACTCAGGAGGTTCATGAGAAAATCGGTCAAAATTGATTTGAATCGAAAATATTGAGCTCACAGATCCCTTATTAAGACTATAATAGCAAACTATAAAAGCAAGTGTGCGAGTGATAGGGGAAGAATAAAAACAAATGAAGAAAGATTGGTGGAAGGAAGAGTAAGATGGAGGCATTTTAATAACCTGAACTGGCCACAAACTCAAGACAGTTATAGATTATGATTTGTGTGTGTAAATTTAAAGGAAAATTGTACCAAAAGGCTAAAATAAAAAAAATATTCAAAGGATAAAAGGGCAAAGAATCCTTTTTTACTGTAAATCTCAAAACTAACAATTAAAAGCACAACAAAACACATAATTATGTAATTTTCAGGTTACATCAGTCCCCTTCTCCAGCAGAGGAGAGTAAAACAGACTGAATTATGACCGTATAGCTAGAGGTTGAGCATGGTCACTTAGATTCTGTAGTTGCTTGTTTTGTGTCGGCTCTTGGTAGATGGATAGAATGGTGTATTAATATTATATAATTAAATTATTATATTATAATCAAATTATAAAATTAAATACCTGTTATTATTGTTTCCTGACATGGTGTGAGTAGGCTTGCTTGGAAGGAAAGGAAAGAAGATTATCCAAGATTGAGACCAGGGCCCAGCGTGCTGCCTGGATTTGATTATATATTGGTGAGCAAGTTCCCACCTACAAAACTAAGAAGCATTGAAACTATTGGGGACCCCAACAGCAGACACATAAATGGAATACCCCATGAACGCCCAGTATAACTGCACCACAGAAAATCTTATACACAAGCTGCATTGCTGAATAGATTGACCTCACCACAGGAACACCCAAACAACAAATGAATGGTCACTGTTTTGACACCAATCATAATGACCCAGACAAACCAGTATCACTTCATGTCCAAACACATAATTCAGTGTTTGAATCATGCCACAGTACTAGAGTTATAAGAGCCCTTCAAAAGAGTTGCAATGCTTCCCAGCTTCGTTCACCAATATATATAACCAAATCCAGTCATCCCCCTGGTCTCAATCTTAGATAATCATTTCTACTTTGTTGTGTTTTAATTGCAAACTTTGAGGCCTACCGTTTTCCAAGTGTATAAGCTCTGCCCTCCTATTCTACTTTCAATGTTTAATTTAGTACGTATGAAACTAATTTTTCAGAAACTTTATAGAGGTTTGGATTAAATGAACTCTATTTTCTTAGGAGATAGTTAGGGAACGCTAGAAATTATAGTTTTGTTCATTACATAAAGTAGTTTTAGTTTTTAGTCATACCTGGTAAAGAAGATTTCCGTTCTTTTATAGCTCCCTTGGCACTAACAATCTAAAAATAATAAGCATAATACAAGATTAAAATCAATTTGTAGTTTACTAAACATAAATTATAATATTTACCAATAAATATAAATAATGTTAAAAGGTAAATCAATTCATCCACTCAAGGGATAATGTTATTTACCTTAATACATGATAATCTCAAGTTATTTTGTCTTTGAGTAAAAATGCTTCTTCTACTAAGAAAAATATTGAGATTTAACTATAAGAAATTACTTTGCATAAAGCTTGTGCAACTTATTTAAATTAAGATTTTTATTTTCAAAGATTTTACCAGTTTTTGCAAATTTTAGAGATATAAAACAGATCGTAAAATATTCAAGAACTTTTAAGGAAATTCTCATTTTTATGGAGGTGTTGGGAACCAACAACATGTAGAACAGAGTGTACACTCAAAATTAAGAATGAGCAGCTACAAAAGTACGTAATTGAAACTAGGAATAGTTGCAATTTAGGACGGCAGCCATAAAATATTTGGGTTGAATTGTATGATCTTACCAAAGTCTTGGAACTCTGTCTCAAGTTATAGAAATTAAGTTTGATTATTTATTCAGTGTGTCCAGTGAAACTATATTTTAAAATTACCTGACTTTTCTAGGTTTTCCGAAGTCAATTTACAACTTTTTGAGTCACTATTATATTACTAACAATATTTTATTAAGAGCTCAATAAGGAAAACCACTTTTCACTTTATGAGGTAATTGAATTATATTTAGAAGAAAGTATAGGAATGGTGGATAGAAACACATAAAGGGAACAAACAAAATACGGATTTTACAAATGAAAAGAAGAACACGGTTCAGACTTTACATTAATTCCATTGGACAAAGAGGTAATGGCTGCTTCTTGAATAAAATCAATCATTACTGCCCAATCTCTTGACCTAGGTTTCATTCTATAGAAACTCATTAGGAGGGAGTGTGAAACACACGACACAGTTTCTTTTAAAATGTTCCTATCTAAGTGTCCTATCATTCTTTACAATTTTACTTTTTCTCCCTTTTGTGCTTTTTATAAGTTGTGTTGCAAGTTGGATCCCTATTAGAATCGTGAAAGTCAATACTCTCTGAGAAGTAAGTATTAAAATAGGGAACAAAGTTTTGGCAGTGTTTTTTATGCCCCCAAGCACATCAGGATGAAGTTGGAGCTCATTTTCTTAAACAAAACCTTGAAAGAGTGAAAAGAAATGAATGTCACCTTTTTCAGCTTCTCTATTTGTAATATGAAACTATTGTTTAATGGTGTTCACTTTGTCTTGAACAAAAAAAGAAGTGATAGTGTTTCCTTGCAGGATTTTGTAGAGGTTATTCAGTAGGCTGAAAATATCTGTTAGGTAAACTAAGTAGGATGAACACGATGCTTGTAGTATTTTTCAAAGCATTTCAAGAATACATATTGGAATATGAAGTTAGGATGATAAGTCTTTATAAATACTTTGTGAAAAGTTATTAATCCAAATATAACCCATTCCTTGGATAATTTTAAAACTCTATTGATATTTTAAAATCTTGTACACCCCCCCCCCCCCCNCCAGCATCCCCCTTCCTCTTCTCACACCCATGCATACCAATGGACAACACCTCACGTAACACCATTCAAAAACTGCTGATCTTTAGGTGGTGCAATTTAAGTTAGATTTTGATGAGAGCATATTGGAACATTAAAATATCACATTACACCAGTGCAGTTTAAAAATGTTGTGAGACAGATTCTTTTTAGTTTCTTCTTCCTATCACATAACCAAATTCTCGCACATGCTCATAACTACAACTCAATTTTAGCTGAAGACGCGTGGTAGAGGGGTGGAAAGACAACACAAAAATTACATGTTAACCTTAGGAATTGAGACTAGTATGTTCAACAATGTTGTGGGAAGTTAAATTTTATTTCAGTAAATGTAGCTGTAAAAATAAAAGTTTTTTGGTCCCATAAAGTTCAATGTATCACTTAAAATAGTCACATTTTAAAGTCGGGCTTATGTTTATTTGAATACAAGTTTTTAGAAATTATTTACAAGACTTTACCATGCCAAGAATAGAACTTCTAAAATATGTTGGTGGCAGCCATGATTTAAACCTTAAATACTTTGCTTCAGTTATATGAAACTAGTTGCAGGAAAACAAAAAATAAATGGTGTGTTTTGTATTAATTTTGAGATACTGAAAAAGCACTATAAAAATGTATGTTAAGTAAGAATTGTAAAAATGTTTTAATTCACTTATTCAACAGCTCAGCTTACCTCATTTTCTAAAGACGCAGTCTCCTGTTGCATTAAAGGTGGCAAGAACTCATTTGCATGAGGATTCAATAATGGAAAATCATATTTTGGTTTTAGTTTGATTTCATTTTGTTCCTCAGACATTGCACTTTCTATGGTAGATTTAGTTTCAATAAGCTTTTTGTGTGATGCATTCTCTGTCTTATAATAATTTTGTTTCGCTCCATCTTTTACTAAATCACAATGTTGTTCTCCTTCTTTATCTTTATCATTTTTATCATTTTCTTTACTCACAATGATGCTTGGTTCAGTTACACTTTTCTTTGATTTGATATTATAAATTGTATCTTCACTGCTATTATTTTCTTGTTTTTCCCCAAGTTTCTCACTTTTGTTTACTTCATTTGTTTTAGAATAGTTCCCATCAGGTGTGAAGACCTTTGGTTTTTGAGTATTCTGTCTGTACTTGTTTTGTTCTATATCATTGTCTTCTTCATATGCTTCATCTTCTTCTTCCTCGTCCCCATCATTATCCTCATCATCATTGTCGCCATCTTGAGAATCCAAATCACTTTCATACATGCCTGTGCTTGTAAGAGACTCTGCCTTGGCCACAATGTTGTCCCCATTATCTGTGCTGGATGTAACAAATATGAAAATTAGTTAAAGAAATAAGGAATACATTTTGGAGTAAACCTTAATAACCAATTGAGATGAGCCTTTCTCTTTTTTTAAAATAGCAAGAATTAAGTTTTAAAATTAAAAGAGGAACACGGTTCAGTCCTTAGAGCACTGCCACTGGAGTGAAGGTGACAGCAGTGTAAAATATGGAGTGGGTCACACTCATCATTATGATAAATCCATATTGTGTTTAATGTGTTTTGTATTATTTATTATCAAGATGACTTACCTGGTGAGTCTGGTAAAATAAAATTATTATTATTATTTAGCACTGCGTCTTACTACCCGTTCGGGTTATACGCTTTAAGTACTAATTACGCTAATAGATTAGGAATTGGAAAGGTTGAATTAGAGGAAGTGAACTCGCATTTGCGTGGAAGGAGAGTGTAAAACCATTTAGGAACCCCCAAACCCCCTCCCCCCAGTTCACCAGACCGAGATTCGAAACTCAATCTCACCATCTTCAGCAGTAGAGCTCAACATGACTAGCGCATTAGCCAACCACGCCACCGAGGTGGGTGTAAAATAAAAGAAACAGGAGATAAATCAGTGATAAAGGTATTGTCCAAGAGTCTGAAAACTCTTGTTTGGAGCATAAATATATCAAAGAATTATAAAGAAGTGATTTACACAACACTTACTATCAATAAGGGTACACATGGGTAGTAAAGGAACAGACATGAAACAGAATAAATGCCTTTGAAATTAAATTTATGAGAATCAGAAAAGGAGTGACAGATTGTAGGATATGGAAGTGAGGGGCAGGAGGCCAAGGAATAGATGGCTGAAGGGAATATGGAGAAGAGGAGATTTCCTCTCCAGGCTGGGATGCCGTACCTACTACATGTCAAACTGGCTTACCTGTGCCTGAGACTCTTGAGGCCTGCCAACCACCAAGTGTCACTGTCGCCAGAACATTTGGTACCTGTAGTGGGGAACAATCACCTCATCCCAGGGTACCTATAGCCACCACAGCCGTACCCTATGAGTGGAACTACGTGTGCAAGCATTTTCGATATACCAACTCCTACTAGTCGGTGAACCAGTCACCACTAGGAAGCTTGGAAATCCCCTTACACCGCCTCTCAGTTGTTTAGTGGCACTTGGCGTGAAGAGTTGGCCTCTCTATGCGTGACCACTAGCATCACTGGAGAGGTTAGAAACTAAACCTTAGGTATTACCTCTGTTTCCTGATCCTGAGGTGATGAACCTAAGTTGACCAGCGAGGACCCCATGAAGGTGTAATGACCAGCTATTCCTTCTGGCCATACCCGAGTAAGCACTACCAACAACAGAGGAGAGTGGAGAGAATGGGCCATGGTAGAGGAGAGGTGATGGGACGAAAGGAGATGTTCAAGAGGCTTATGTTCCAAACAGACCCAGCTAGTCGCTGAAAACTGTTCATGATAATGATCAAGATGACAATAAAAAATGTTTGTAGCAAATTAACAAAATATATACCTTAATTCTTGAGAAGTAGCCCCACCACTAATCAAAAAGGATAAGCTTTCTTCCAACATTGTTTTGACCTCACAATATGTAATAGGGATAGTTTCTGCCAAACACATAAAGTCATCAATCACAGCGAATCTGGGAGACTCCACTAGGAAATCACATATCACTGAAACAATAGAGCCAGCTTTCAAAAACTTTGCATGACTTGTTTAAGTACAATTTATATCATCCATATTTTATTAAATATAGAAGAAACAGGAAAGATGTATATTAACAAATAAAAGGAGTAGATATATATTATGACTTTTACAATGAAAGGAGGATGTTACTTTGGATCCACAGTGCGAGTTCTAATATTGTTACAAGAGTATCCAAAGAGTAAATAGTAAAATGTAATTTTGCCAGTTAGCTTCCTGACGCAAAATCCACAGGTTAACTTACATTGTTCCTATTTAAGTATCCTGTCATTTTTTATCAATTTCCTCTTTACTTATTTTGTTTTCTTGGTTTTATCTTTTAGTATGTTGCATTGAGTATGTTACAAAAGAACAAAAGCTAGGTTGAAAGAGCTTGTGGAAACAACCCAAATGGCAAAAGTGTAATATATGAACTGTTCCTGTTTAATTTCAAAGTCATTGTGTGTTTAATCTAGGTATGGGTCAAATCCCAAATCTAGAATCTGAATCTTAGACAGAATTATGAAGACAAGCAGAAATATAATTACAACAAACTAGTAGAAAATACAAATAGTAACTAAATGTATCCGACATGCATAACTCGGTCGGTAGTGTGTTAGTCTACTGAACTAAGTGTCCCAAGATTGATTCACGGCAGGGCCGAACAATTTATCAATGGTGAAATGTGGGTTAACACTTTCAAAGTGATGAATTAACGGCCAGCGACTGGATGTTGGGTCTGTCCTAGTCGTAAATTAGATTATATGTAGAAACATAGTTTTTTTTTGTTTTAGCGATAAAAGCGATAAAAATTAAAAGTCCTCAAATTGATTTATTTTATTTATGTTTCATATTGTTTGGTTGAGTTTTAAAGGAGTTATATATTAGTGATATAACAAAATACATGACTATTTCCACAATAAATGCCTTTATGAGTGAAGAAAAAGGAATTTCTGAATCGAATATATATGTAAATTAGGAAAATTTGTTAGATTTAACATTTTTTAATGTCCTAAAAACTAGAGATGGGTCAAATCCACTATTTCTCGAATCCGAATCAACATTTTATTTCAGAATCTCGAATATAGAATCCTAATCATGGCAAATTGTTAAAATGTTAATGATTTACAAATATATCTACATTACATAATATAGGCCTAAGCTGTAATTTAAGATTTATTTCAATCATGCTTTCAATTTTAATCAACCCCAACCACCCTCGTATAATACTTTTTAAAATCCAGCCAAATTAAACAAACTAGACTTATAATATTGTTTAGAAATCAAATCAATCAAAATCTGAGTGTCTTTAAGTTATTTTTAAAGGTGTTGATGGAATGAGTTAAGTTTCTAAAAAAACAGTTGAAATAAACAAACAGATTAGGCCTAGTTATCTTTTGATCAAATTTAATCATTTTGGGGTATTATAATTTATTTTGATAAGAAAGCTAAAATAAAAATACAAATATATTTTTAAAAAAATACTAAAACAACATGCTTAACAACTAAACATATATTGGATATAGTGAACTCAATGCCTAAGTATGTGTTATCATTATTTTTTCTTTTATATACTGAGATAACAAGAAATATATTCGATTCTTGCGATATATCAATTTCTGAGAATACTTTATATTTAAAACACAAACATATTTTCGACTCTTGCTATATGTTCATTCCTATATTATTAAGCAAGACTATGTTTGAATATGTTTACAATTACTTTAATGAAATATTTGAAAAAAAATAAAATAATAATTCTTAGTGAAAAACAATTGAAAAACAAATTATGAATTAGCAAGACGTTATTTGATTCTTAAAACTTGATAACACTTACTAAGTGATCAGATTACCTGAATAAATTTTAAACATATAATCAATATACAATTCATAGGCTGGTAGGCGTATATAAACAATTTTATCAGTGTATAACTGTTGATAATATTTATTTTTCATGAAACCCAACAAAATATCTAACAAAAAGGACAAACACAGGAAAAGTCCATGTGCTTTTCCTGTGTTTGTCCTTTTTGTTATACCTTTTATTTGTTCCTATCTATGTGTTCTGTTGTTCTTTACCATTTTCCTTTTTCTCCTCTCTTGTTTTTTTTGTTTTCTCTTTTGGGAGGTTGCGTTGCGCGTTTCACACTCCTCCCTGATGAGTTCCGATAGAATGAAACCTAGGTCGGGGGATTGGGCGGTGACGATCAATTTTCTTTAAGAGACATCCATTACCTCTTTGTCCATTGGCAGCAGTGTAAAGTGTGAACTGTGTTCTTCTTTTCATTGTAAAGGCCATATTGTGTTTGTCCCCCTTTTATTTGTTTCTATCCACCTTTCCTGTACCTTCTTCCAAATATAATAAAATGTCAATGTTTGAAATCATTAAGCTCGTCTAACAAAACCACAAATTCCCCACATCACTTATTGTCTATACAGGTAAAATTGGCCTTGTAGTTCAGAATTTTAAGCATTTAAGTCTCATCCCCGTATATCCACACTTGTGTTTATATTATTAAATAAATACTTACTTTAATATAAGAGAGAAAGCATAATAAATCATCATATTTGTGCTTTATACTTCTAATATTTAGATATATTATTTTTAAATAGCAGTTGAAATGGACTATTTGGCCAAAATTTACTGTAGATAAATGTTTTCAATAGATTATTCTTCTATGATCGTGTTTCAAGTTTTCTTTGGAATGTGCAGTCAAAGTAAACTTATTTTTGTGGCAGGATTAGGGTACTTAATGACGAGGGGGTTGAGGGGTTAGAGACGGGGAGGGCGCTACCTGAAGCTTGCTCAATGACCACCAGTCGACAGGAGCTTATATTTTATATTTTGTATCTGCCTTCTAATACATTTGAGTTTAAAGTGAATCGTTTAAAACTGCTCATTCGATTGTGCTGTAGTCACTGGTGATCGCACCTATCGATCCCAACGTTGAAGGAGTAAAGCCTCGAAAAGGAGCACAACACTTTTAACCTAGCGGCTGTGGCTCTGTTCGTTCCTTTTCTGTGGTCTAGACCTATAAGCCTTATGTCTATCAGTGTGCTACATAATGCTATATATTTTTTTAAATATAAATGCTACAAAACGCGATTTTTCAAAACCAAAATACTATTTTTACAAATAAATGATGCTAAAATTAGTGTATCTTATTATAAGACAAATTAAGCAATGGCAGGCCTAGCATGCCAGTAGTGGAAACTATATGGCTTGAATAATAAATTAACCCAGGTCACAGGCTGGAAACAATAATGGATGTAAAGTAAAGTGACAAAATGTGAACATTCTTTCTTACAATTGATTCATGGAGACATGAAAAAGCTGATGTTGGTTTTAGATGTTATTTTACTCAAAAAGTGATGAAATTATTGGCTGAAAGCAATGTTATGTAAATCTGAGTGAATTTTTTTTTTTTTAATTAGGGCATAAGTCCAGATGACAGTAGCATGGTTCTGGATACACAACAATGTACACCCCAAAATTAGGTTACTAGCATATGGTGAGCACACAGTGATGTTTAATTTTATCTCCTTACAATACATAAATTGCTCCATTACCAATCAAAGAGATGCTATTGTTTTTTGGACCTTTTCCAAAATGAGTATTGTATTTATTACTTATTTCTCTTAAGACAAGTTAATTGTAAAATAAACCCGGCCTACATAGTTAACTGTAATGTAGCTATTTTTAGTTATAGGAAAACACATTGTATTGACTACAACATGTAAATACTAAGCATTTATTATCAGATATCACTGTTTCTTACTATTATTTTTTAACTTTGAGCTCGTTTACAAATAAAATATATTTGATTTGAGATTATCATTTCCTCTTGTTTTCTGAAAAGTATATTTGGATTACCAGGGTTTGGTCTAAAGCTGTTTTACTGTGTTTACAAATTGATCACTAATTGATAAACATCTGCTTAAGGGAAACCTCTTTTCACTTTTTGAGGTACATTTTGAAACATTGTCTGTACAGGAAAAAGGGGTTGAAACAAATCAAAGACCACAAACACAACATGGTTTTTACAATGAAAAGAAGGACAAGGTTTACAGTCATTTTGTGTTTGTTCTATCTGATGTATTTCTCTAAGTCAATATAAGTTATTAGAAAAAAATCTTATAGCTTTGCAATTTTAAAATTGCTAGATTTTGCTTGGTTTCATAAAAATTCTGGCAAAATATTACTAGATCTTTGACATATCCTAACAGTTAATGTTCCCTTCTTTTTCCTCAAACATCACCCACAATGGGGAAGTATTAGGACTAGAGTGGAGCAGCGAGAATTCATGTGCATGTTTATTGATACATTCAACAAAGAGTTAACCACAACTTCAACTTACAAAGGCAGGGATGAGGAAGGTAATCAAAACTAAATTTAAAATAATTCACCCTGAAGAAAATGGAAAAACAATTTTGTGTAAAATCCTTTTCCAGTGCTCTTGGTTGAGATTCAAACTCCAGCCTCCAAATTAAGAGTCAAGAATATGAGTGCTGAGCTAACTGAGAGTTTCAATGTTTAAGGTGAGTTCAGTTTGTACTGAAAGGAGGAAAAATACAGCAAGTTAATATGGGTGATAAAACTTACTATCTGGGTCTCCAACATATTTGTTCATGCCTTCAAACATTTGATCATCATCCAACCACTTCTTCCTGATATCAATAGTTTTCTGCGCATCTTCATCCCGAATGTACTCGTAGAAATACCTAAACATGACATGTTTATTGTAGATTATTAAAAAAAAGCTGATAAAACACAATGAAAAGTAAAAGCACTAACACACATTTACAGCTAGCTGAATATTTTAATAATATATAGCATCTTCCTCAGGAAATTGAAGATTCTTGGCATCAGTGCAGCCAACTTGGTGGTTATAAAATGAATGAATAGTTGGAAATTAATTTTTTTTAACATGCTTAAGGCAGTGATCACCATCATCATTATAATTATAAGTGAGATATTTAAAAAAATGCCCAAATCAATGAGATATTACATCAAGGAACGGAGGAGGGCCAGGGGTAGGCTAAGGTTAAAGAATATAAAATAAATATTTAATAACTTGATTTAATTTAAAAGCTCATAGTGACTGGAGAAGAGGTATTATAGTGCATTTACATGAGAAGGGCAGTAAAAGAAAATGAACAAATGAGAGGGACTACCCAATCATCACATAGTTTGAAAATATTAGAAAAAGTTTTAGATAAAAGGTTGAGAAAATTAAGACAGCCACAATTAGAAGAAGAACAATATGGCTTTAGAGGAAACAGAACCCCAATATAAATAATCTTCACATTATATGAGTGTTGATGGAAAAGAAATGGGAAACAAATGAAAATCTTGTAATGGTATTTTTAGATATTGAAAAAGCATTTTAGTGTACAGCAGGATAAGATTTGAAAGTGCCTAAATATAAGAAGTGTGCCAAAGTCCTTAATACAAAAAGTGAAAATGCTATATAAAAAGAGTTAGACCCGCATGAGAATAGGATATGGGAACTCAGAATGGTTCACAGCTACACAAGGAGTCCAACAAGGCAGTGGTGCACTATCACCCTTGTTATTCATAATAATAATGGATTAACTAATGAAGGAAGTCAAAGGGAGGAGTCAGGACAAGCTACTGTCGGCGTTCTAGTTTGCAGACTATATAGTTAACTTGGGGAAACATGGAAGATGAAGTACACAAAAGAGGCTAGATCTATGGAAGATGGAATTCAAGAACAGAGATTTTAAATCAGTAGGATCAAGATGGTGGTAATGTTGGTCAAAAGGCGAAAAACACCAATCAATATTACAGTGGAAGGTAAATGCCTGGAAGAAGTGGAGCAGTTGCAGTACCTTGACAGAGTTGCTCTGGGACAAGGAAGTCCCTCTGAATTCCAAATATGCAATCTTTCAAAGTTACCTCACCCCTATAGTCACATACAACCTTGAGACCTGTGTGCTGAAGCCCAGGGAAGAGTCACCTGTGCAGGCGTTGTAAATGAAGTTCTTACGATCAATAATCCAGAAAACCAGAAGAGACATAACTCGAAACCAATACGTCACAGCAAAATAAGAACATAAAGGAGGCTGTGCTAGAAAACATTTTTAAATTGTGTTTAGAGTGGTTTGGCCTCGCAAAAAGAATATGGTGATAGTGATGATAATGATGATGCTAGCTAACTTATTTAGTCAAGTGACTGAATCTAAAAATTATAAGAGCTCATGGTTTAATTCCAGGTGGTGCATAAATGAAAAAAGTATGTAATTGTAGATGTCAAAATTGATTCCTACTATTGTTGAGAACCAATTTTAATATAATGATTTTCAACTGCTTCATTTTGAGATTTCTAATTCCAATAAATGAAAATGCTAATATTGAGACAAAATTACAAAATTCATAATGGAGTTATTTTCCACCGTAAGCAGTGTTAGTACGGTATGTTCGCAGTTTCAGCCAAAAATATGTAAATGCAATTAAAAATTACCTTTGTGCAAGTGATATTCTACAGATCAAACATGGCTGTTTGTTTTGGTAGACATTTATAATTTACTTTTTTTTTAATGTAAGTACATTACAGTGTCATATAAAAACAAATAATATATAGGGGGAAAAAAATTCATGAGAATTCCAGGTCTTCCAGGTGAGTATACACCCTCCATATATGTAATCTAACATGGGCTGTATAGAAATTGTAGATTGGTTATAGATTGTTAATATTAAGGCATTGAAATAAAATTAAAAAAATCGCATTGAGATATCTATTATAGAATGCATGATCAACTGAACATTCATGCAACACAACTAAATGTAAATAAAATAATATGTGAACAGGATTCATCTAACTTAACACTTTGCCTGCTGAACCTTTATATACTATTCTGATCAGTCTGGCAGGCCCTTTTTCATAAAAACATGGACATTTTCTAAATCTTATCAATAAAGATATTTTATTAGTATAAAATTGGTATTGACATGAAATTATTCTTTGAAATTTTTTCTTCAACATGATGTATTACTCAAATTACTTATATTCTTAATTCTTATAAAAATTAACCAGATTTATTTAAGACAATGTGTTTTTTAGAGTTTTTCACAAACAAAATGTTTTGTTTACTTTGACATTTAGAAAAATAACAAAACTAATAGGCCTAGTTCATTTACAAAATGTCTAACTTATATGACATTCCTAAACATGGATAATATGAATAAAACTAATAAAAATAATTTGTTATATAAATTGTGAGAAAATAAAAATAACATTTATTACTCTTAAACAAACCTGATTCATTTTCCGATGCAAAATTGGGATCCAATTCCAAATCATCAAAACTTCATCACTTTCATTTAAATAGTCTCATATTTTTTCAGAAGTTAAATGCTCCATAATTTAGTCAATTTACTAATAAAATAGACAATCAATACAGTTAAAAAATAGAGATGGGTCGAATCCCCTATTTCTCGAATCCGAATCTCAAATCCGAATCTCGAATCCAAATTTTATTTTTTCGAATCTCGAATCCAAATTTTATTTTTTCGAATCTCGAATCCGAATCCTAGAAAATCATTATAAATTTTAATGATTTACAAATAGACCTACAATACACAATATAGGCCTAAACTGTGAATTAATGTTTATTTCAATCAAGCTTTCAATTTTAATCAACCCCAACCACCCCTCGCAAAATACAGGTTAAAATCCAGCCAAATTAAACAATCTGGACTCATATTATTGTTTAAAAATCAAATCAATCAAAATTTGAGTGTCTTTTAGTTCTATTTAAAAGTGTTGTTAGATTGGGCTAAGTTTCTAAAAAACATGTGAAACAAACAGATTAGGCCTAGCTATCCTTTGATCAACTTTAATCATCATTAAAGGATATTTTATTGTATTAAGATAGCAAAAATAAAAATACAAACGGATATTTTTAATAAAGACTAAAACAACATGCTTAACAATTAAACATACATTGGAAATAGTAAATTCAATAATGCTTAAGTATGTTTTATTATTATTTTCTTTTATATTCATTATCAAGTTTTGCGTAGAAAATAAATATATTCAATTCTTGCGATATATTTGATTCTAGCGATATATCGATTTCTGAGAATACATTCTATTTAAAACATGAACATATTTTCGGCTACAAGATCTCCATTCCCATTTTATAAGGCAGGACTACATTTGAATATTTCCACAGTTACTTCAATAACATATTTAAAAAAATAATAAAAAATAAGTTAAAATCAATTTAAAAATAAATAACGGATTAGCAAGTTGTTATTTGATTCTTAAAACTTGAGAGCACTTACTAAGTAATGAAATTACCTGAATCAATTTTAAACAAACAATCGATATGCAATATGTAGGCTGGTAGGGATAAATAAAAAGTTTTATCACTGTCTGACTGTTGACAGTATTTATTTTTCATGAAACCCAACAAAATGTCTAACTTAAGGATCGTATGCAATAAATTGGGGTTCTCTACATAGTTGTAGATAATTAAAACCAGTTGGCTAGTAAGAATTAACAGCATTTTTATATTAATCATCACTCCGGCAAGTAAACATAATATACGTCATGGTGACTTACTTTGTATCATTCGTAATGTGTTCTTTTCCTGTTATAAAAAAAAGCCGTAATTTGTTTAATTTATTTCGAGTTTATTTATAAATCGAGTTTTGATGTGTTTATTAATATATTTACAAGATTGTTCGTGAGGTGAAAGTTTTAGAAGTGAGCATGTGCCGAAACGGTTGAGTACAAGTTTCTCATACGGTTGGGATGGTAGGGTACTAGGCAAGTAAGATTTTCCACGCCTAACAATTATTTTTTTTAAAGAAGATTATATTCATATTTATCTCTTTTGTCCAACAAAATAAATATTACGGATTAAGTTGTGCTTTTCAAGTAGGTCTAACTAAGTAATTTTTGAATTCAACATATTATGGTTTGTTTATGAGGTGAAAGATTCGATCATCGAATCCAGTAAAACAACAAATCCTCGAATCATGAATACTTATCAGGATTTGATGGATTCGAGTGGCCCATCTCTACTGCAAACACAATTTCACTCATGAAGTAAACAAAACAAACCTCTAAGCCATAGATTATAAACTTGACTGACAGCACACCTAAGATTATAGAGCAAAGAGATTGTATTTTTAAAAATCAGTGTGATCTACTGGCAGAAGTATACACTAAAATAATTTAATAAACCATCCTTAATAATGTACTGTAGTAATATTATGCCGCCCGCAGAAATCCCAAATATCCAAACGTCAATGTTACAATGTTAGCAAGCAAAATGTTAACAACTCGAGCAAAACAAAGACAATGAATTTAGAGGGTTTGAAAAAAAAAATTGATCACTAAAATGAAATTCAAGTATTTGGGGCTGATTAGGTTAAAAGTAGTTGGAATTGACACTTACTGAATATATAAATTAAAGTGTAACAAGAGACTATGGCATTTAAAGAGCGCAAGACGTGGACAAACTTTAGCAAAGAACTCGTCTGCATACCATAAACAAACAAGTGAAGTAATAATAGTCATGTTTACATTGCTTGCAACATGAATGGCCAGCTAGAACATGTGGTACCCTTCACTTAATATCCACACAGCATGAAAGTTTTCGCATGGAGGACTCTTTAGATTTAAGTTTAGTGTATATTAAGTTAACTGCATAATGATGACTTCAATTTACTTACGAGTAAATGAACTCTTTTTCCCCTGATCCCTCTTTTTCAGATTCAGATTGTGGCAGGAATGATGTCATGTCCTTGATTTTTTGTAGACCAAAATATGCCAGCTGAGGGTTAAACTGTTGACACACAGAGAATTTCTTTAAAGGTATTTAATAAACACATTTTGAACCAGCACCGTAATTTAAAACAGACACAACTCGATTCACAGGTGAAGCATTAATTACACAAATGGTACATTTCCATCGCTGCCAATTTTTGAGCACTTACCAGTATATTCATATCTTAAGAGTTAAAATTATTAAAACAACAAAAATGAATAAATGGTCTGCTTTGGATTACTTATAAGTATCACCACGTTTTACTACCCATTTGGGTATGTGTATGTGTATACGTGTGTGTGTATATGTATATATATATATTGATGTCACTTTCTTCATTTTTCTGAAAGGTGCCAAAGAAAGGTTGTAGGTGAACAGCCACGGATCATATTTCTTTCTTAAGTAATCTTAAATGGTTTGTTGATTGTAACATCCCAGTGGTTGCTTTTTGCAATTAGGAATCACAACCAAGTCACTGTGTTCTTGTATTATTTTATTTTTGACCTGCTCAGACAAATGTAAACAAAATTCATCAAGTACTAGCATGTTAGGTGGCTTGTGAAGACGTCTACACAAATCTTAGTCAGTCTTCCATAAGCTTTGCCATCATCCACCCATTTTTTTGTTTACTCACAATAACACCTTTGAAAAAATGTCATTATTTGGTATGGTTTTGCGTAAAACTCGAATGGGTAGTAAAACGTGGTGCTAATAATAATAATTTGGTATGGTTTTTCAAATTAAAAATTAAATATGGTGAGTGTTTTTGACCATCATCAGTGATGCACAGCATCACAATTGTATGATACTTTTTGTAACATATCCTTATAAATTTAAATTCTTTAGCACCTTTAGCGGAGATGGTGTAATTTTGTGACATATCGAAGAAGACCGTGGTTTTATCAGCATTTCCAATTTGGCTAAACTCATAGCTGTTTCTTTATTCCTTAATTTGATAAAAAAAAATTCTGAAAGTCTTTCTTAGACCTTGTAAAGCAGTTGGTTGTTGCTTTGCATGAAAATATGGAATTGCGATTATGTCCAAAGACAAACATTTACTGCACTAATGTCAAAATGTTGACATGCAGCTCTTTTTCCATTTTCTTCTCCATATACAATAATTCCCCATTTCAATTTGGCTTTGTAGTAAAAAGTTTTGAATTAAATACAGAAACTCAACTTCTTATATACTCTGCTTTTGAATATACAAGCAAAACTTCCTGTTTGTCATTGAGTGATCTCCACTATAGTGAAATGTGACTTCACATTTGGAAATAACGTGAAAAGACCCACCCCAATGGAATTGGAGAATGCAATAATTGGCAAACTTGGAGGTGCCGCTTTTGCATAAAAACAAAATGGGTAATGTTGTGTGCAAAGCATGTGAAAATAGAAAAAAATTGTGTTGTGAAAATCGAAAAAAATTGGGTTCTAAAATGCATGTTGTTTTTAGAGACATTTAAACAGGGGAA
>CABEEJ010000813.1:104795-120731 GCA_901482245.1 Timema douglasi
AGAAGGGTCAAGAAACAAAGAAATAATTTACTTATTTTAATTGTTTGTGGGATTTTTCATTAACATACAATAAATACATAACCTATTTTTAATGTGAGGTTGGATGCATGAAAGAAGATTAAAAATGTAAATCTTAGGAAATCATAGTTGGAATTGAGAATCATAAAATCAATCTTAAATATAAAACTCGAGAATCAGAACTGTGACACCTTTTATAATAATTAATTTATTTAAATGTTTAGCTAAATAAAAACCACTACTTACATGACTTCCAGGATCCACATAAAAGTTGGCAGACCTTTGTTCCTCCAAACGTTCCAAAAGAGAATTTAAATCTAATCTGTAAAATAGATTGTTATTAATATTATTAGTCAAGCCCACTTTTAACTGAATTCAAGTTGGATGAAAGTAAAATGCATCAAATAATAGCTTTGTAAAACCATGTTTATTGGGATAAACTTTATTTAATGAGCCCCCACACCAAGTTAATTTGTTTCTATTATTTGGACTAGTCTTTATCCTGGTTTAGATCAGAAGGCATAGCTGGCACAACTACCTGAATGATGCTGGCATTAAAAATGTGTTTGTGTGTCTAATGGAGTGTAATTTCAATCATTTATTCTTTAGCATCACTCAAATAAGTGTACTATCTCTTCTAATTTAAATCAGATCATCTTTTCTACCTTTTTTTAACATAGCATCTTACTATCTTACCACATGTTCAATTTATACACATATGTACTAATTAAACTATTGAGCTAGGGATGAGAAAGGTTGAATTTAGAGTACATTTGTGTGGAGGGAGAGGGGAAAACAATTTTGGAAAACCCTTCACAGTACTGAGCACCTGACTGGGATTCAAACCCTGATCTTCTTGTCATCAGCAGTCTAGTCTAATATGAGTGTGAGGCCTTAGACTGTGTGGCCACTAGAGCTCTGCGAGTACTCAAATTTCGAGCTCCGAGCCAAGCTTGTCCTTAAAGCTCGAGATAGAGATCAAAAGTTTTGTAAGCTCATCATTTTCGAGCTTTCACAAATATATACTCTTAACTTTTTAAAGTTATGAATATACTTGAACTCGACTTGAACTCAAGAACTTTTAGAAATACTCAACTTAAATGGAAAAATCCAAGCTCGCAGACCCCTAGTGGTTACCAAAGCTGGTATGAAGTTCAGACATTTGAAAGACAAAGTAGCTTATTCTTTCTTTACCAAGTGGCATATCACATAAGCAATTTTTATTTTACATACATACATCTCAACAATAATAATGAATAATTTGATAATGTATAAAAAAATATTGCTAATTTTAATCATATTACTGAGATAACCGTCTTTCCCTTAATCATAGCTTTTAGGTAACAACCACCCCTCCCCCTCCTCCTCCACCAATTGGTTTTAAAACCAATGAACTTACTCAATCTCATCCAGGTCGTGTTCCTGATCAACGGCTGGTTCCGTTTTAGTCTTCTTATCACTCTCCTTTTCCTTAGGCCGTTCTTTGGATGCTTGAACTGGACGGTGTTTTGGCTGTAACAGTTACATAACTTAGTCCTAGAAACACCTGGGCACATCGACTCAAGATCTTAGCCAGTATACTCTAATATGTTTTCGCATTAAGCTCTTATGTTGTTTGTGCTCAGTATTAATTTATAATAAACACATCTCAATTGAAGTTAAATGTGGGATCACCAAATTAATTATATGCTTACATGATGAGTTCTGATAGAATGTGATAAAATAAAACCTAGGTCAAGGGATTGAATTATAACGATCAGTTTTACTCAAGAGGCATCCATTATCTTTTTGTCTCATAGCAGCAGTGTGAAGTGTGAATTGTGTTCCTCCTTATGCTGTAAAAGTCATTTTGTCTTTATTCCTTTCATTGGTTCCTATCCTTCTTTCTGGTATATTCTTCAATTCTTTAGTAATGTGAATTATAGAAAGAGTGAAAAGAGGGTGATGTGTATAACTTCTCATAATTACCAAATAAAAAGATAAAAAGTTTCAGTGATAAATGTTAAGGTGCATGAGTACACTATTATTTTGACTGGCACATATTAATTATGATAAACACCACACATAAGAGAGTACTTCTAACACTTGTTACATTCTGAAACAATGTAAAGAATAAACATTCATGCCACTCACAATGTGTGTGGTCTAGTTCAAAGATTTGCACCAATTGCTGTTCAATGCACTCTCTTAACACTTTCACGTGACCACTACTGACTACATGATATACTCGTGTCTTGTGTGGTTTAACTTAAATTTACCAAGGAACTGCTCCTTAAGCACCACACACTTGACCACATAAGTCCATAATTATAAGCTATAATTAGTGATTTAACGATTTCAAAAAAATCATTACAGTTCACTAATTATAAGGGGTCAAACTTGCTATTTTATGCATTTTTCATACTATTGTTAAGGCAAAGTATTTAAATTATAAGGCTAAAATTTAGTATAACTAGGTACTCATAGGAGATGTACAAAATGACATATTTAGAATATAAATAGTATTAATAATAATGGAATATTAATACTACACTAGTTGACAGCCATTTTATATTTAAGATATTATATATAGATTCCCACTAATCTTGACGTGCTGAACTCAACTATATTATTTAAAATGTCCCTACACCTAAAATTTTTAAGATACAATTTACTTTGTAATATACGTTCAGCAATTAGCCTTACAAGCAAAATGTTAATATTTCCTAGAAAAATTATTTTTTTCCCATAATATTTTAAGAAATTGAAAATGCTCTTGAATGTCTACATAAAAATCTTACTGTGCAACAATATAGTTTTACACCAATATTTAAACCTTTGAAGGATCTGTAAAGATGAATTAAAAAACCTGGCTGTTAATTTTATCAAAAATGAAAGGGAAACCTAAAATCAGTTTGTTTTTGATCTAATGAAAATATAAAAGTTTAAAATTGCCAAATTACTTGATTAAGATTTGTAAGAGGTGTGTGAAATTAGAAAAGTTCCACTTTGGCTCTAATATTCATCAGCATCAACTTGGATTCAAAAGGTAATAAAGAAAAAATATATTCGTTATAATTATATAGTGATATTTGCTCCAGAGGCGAGTGAATGGTTTTAATGTGTCAATGGCTTTCAATGCATCTTACAATAAATAGTTTGATACTATGTGGAAGACCAGATTTATCTTTTACTTACCCTGAAGAATGTTAAGCTTCAAATATTCTTAGAGCACAACAAACTCATTTCTTTGGACTTTAAAAAAAATTACTTCTCAGTATTTGCTTGGGTTTTATGTATATATTAATAATGCTAATATAATAGGGATGAAGATGATTTAGTTTTAAAAGAAATCTACTCATATTTGCTTGGAGAGGGGGGGAGCCATTTAGGAAAAAACATCCTCAGTACACAAGACTAAGATTTAAATCTCGATCTCCCTGTCACTGGCAATCCAGTTTAACATTATACAATAGTGTAACAATTCAGACTATGAGACCACCAATGCAGGCTTTTTGTGTTAAACTTGAGAAACCCTCAAGCTTTGACATTTTGAAAAACAATCTTTTATAGCAATTAATCCTTGTTTGACTGATTTAAAAAATATATCAGTTTCAGCAAACTCATGTAAGCTGACAGTATACATAGCCAATTCTAAGCAGTTTGGACCAAAAGCCACTCTAAAATCTGTAGTTCTAAAATGTAATCAAAATAATCTACCTTTAAGCTTACTACGCAATTGGAAATATTGTTGGCCAAATGTTACCCAATTGTTTCCCACCATGGGAAACAGATTGTTGGCAAACAGTAAAGAAACATTGTTTCACGTCCCGACTTCTGTAATGAAATACAGTCAACTATTGATTCTACAACCTTTCACAACTCCTGGAAAAGGGTAGTTATTTCAAAGGGGTCATTATTGGAATTTTAACCGATTTTGTTTCACCTTTGAACCTCGTAGGCAAAAATGGCATTTTTTAGACAATACATGAAAAAAAACCCTAGCTATTTCTATTATTGAGGCCTGCTTCTTCTAAGCGTCAATTTTCTCGACGAAGTCTTTCACATTATAGAAAGCGGACCACAGCTCTTTGCTAGTGCCCTGGTGCTTAAGTGCTCTTGAGTAGACGTCCCCAGCTTCAGAACATCTTTCATTGTGGGGATGTCTCCAGGCTCTTCTTCCATTTCTTCCTCTCCCTCTTCATCGATGGACTTCTGCTGCTCCTTGATTATATTGGTGGCATCAAGGGTGCCCCAAACTGTGATGTCATCATATTTTATGTACTACTCATACGTGCAGTCTGGGGCTAAACTCTGCCATGTTTCCTCGTCGCATGGCCGAGTGAAAGTCAGGGGGGCACACAAAGGGGCTGTTAATGGGCCAAGCTGCGATTCCATGGAGGAGCCCAACTGCAGTTCCGGGGAGAAGACTGGCTGGGAATTGGCGTTCACTGGAGGTGGGTCGTCTGGGTCTTTGGTGCTGGTAGCAGCGGGAAGCACACAGACGGCAGACTCTTCTTTGACTGGTAGGACAAAATTCCACCTTCACTTGCTGGATTATTTCCTAGTCCAGGGGCTTAAGCACGCTGGGGGTGTTCTTTGGCAGAAACACCAGCTCAATGTTTCTGAGTTTGTCGAGAGCAGGATGTGCGAGGTAATTGTTGACGAAGAGCATGACTTTTTTATTTGTGGCATCCATCTTCGAATCAAAGCCTTGAAGCCACCTCATCGACACCCCTGAGGTCATCCATGTCTTCTTATTAAGATCATAGTCCCAAGGCAGGATATTTCCCGTGAAACCTCGAGGTTTCTTGAACTTCCCGATAATGAGGGGCTTCATCTTATCGCTGCCGTCCATATTGCAGCACAGAAGGACGGTGAGGCGCTTCTTGATCTTCTTTACACCCTTGCACTTCTCCCCTTTCACAGCAAGAGTGTGATCTGGCCTGAGGTTGTAGAACGTACTCAGCTCATCAGTGTTTTATACATCTTAAGGCTGATAGCACTTAAGGATGTTTCAAAGCAAGGGAATCCCCTTCCTCATCGGTGTTGGTTCAACCAATGCGCTTTCACCGATGACCTTGTGGCTAGATATTGTGTGACGCACTTTAAAACGCTCTAACCACCCACTTGAACACTTGTTTTCTATACCTAACCTCAGAGCAAATTCATCGGCCTTCCTCTGCATCATCAGTCAGTTTATAAGCACGTTTTGCGCTCTATACTGAATGAACCACTCCAGCATAGCTTGCTTCAAATTCGCATGCATCACACCCTTCAAATTTTTGGCCTTTACATTGTGGCCTTCATTCTGCACTGTAATCACAATTTCTTCTCTCATTTTGAGAATCATGAAAAGTGTCGACTTTGTAATCTTCTTCTCACTCATTTCATGGATAATCTCATAATTCTTCATGAGCATCAAGGTCTTCTTTCCACTCATTTGGTCAAAATTATGTCTTTTTTTATACCTGACCCACCCCTGGTTACTAGTAATACAGTGCTCACAAAGATAATCACTACGCAGAAGCCTAAATGAGTGCAACAAACACATTTTACGGCTGATTTCTTTAACATCATTTTATTTTATTTTTTTCCAGATTTTTCATGGTTCCCCAAAAAAGGTTGTTACTTCGAGAGGGACGCAATTCCTGGGGTCGTAGAATCGAGAGTTGACTGTATTTATTTCCCATACGGAGTTCAGTTGAGTGAAAGATGTATTTTGAGGAGGATGTTGCTATGGCTTGTGCTTTGTATGTAACTATGAGCTGTTCAAGAAAACAAAGAAGGAAACAATGGTGGGTTCATGTTCATTCACCCTAACTGAAAACACATCCTGTTTTTTATGTGATTTTTTCAGTCCTTAATTGTCACATCCCAAAATAGTGTATTTGTATGAAATATTTCAATCAGTTCCAGAGTTTTTTCAGCTGACCATGACATGACAAAAAGGAGATATCAGTAACTGATGTACTCGGGGCGGTAAGCAAGAATGTAAAGTGAAAGCTTAGTGGACCGATAGTGTGGTCTCGACCTTTTAACCTATGATGATGCAAGCAAACCCACACTAGTGTCAACAAAGCATCCACTTAGTCAAGTTCTTGCATACGGCCTTCGGTGTGAATAGTAGAGTCAGATCGGCCCACATTGCTTGTTGTCAGAAATGTTAGCCAACATTGTTTCTTGTAACCCATTTGAAATGGATCACAGGAAACATGTTTTTCTCGCTGGGAAACATGATTTACTCGCTGGGAAACATGTTTACCTCGCTGAGAAACATGTTTACCTCCCTGGGAAACAAAAAGGCAACATGAAAAAATGTTGCAAAACACTTAAGGAACAGTGGGTCAACTGTTTCTGAAACAAGGCCAACATGTTGGCAAACAATGTTTCCAGGGAAATGTTTCCTAATGTGTACTAGGCTTCAAGATAACTAACATTTTAGAAAACATTCTAAATATATATTCTGAAAATTGAAAAATGACACCTGGACACGGGAATCGAACCCGGGACCTTCGGCTTAGTACGCCACTGCTCTTACCACTGAGCTATCCAGGATTCGTCCCGTGCCCATGGTCATTCTTCACTCATAGTTTAAGGCAGAGTCTNTAGATAATCACATGTTTATAAGCTGACGACTTCCACGTCTATCTCAGACTCTGCCTTAAACTATGAGTGAAGAATGACCATGGGCACGGGACGAATCCTGGATAGCTCAGTGGTAAGAGCAGTGGCGTACTAAGCCGAAGGTCCCGGGTTCGATTCCCGTGTCCAGGTGTCATTTTTCAATTTTCAGAATATGATATCTAAAAGGTGTAATCCTCACTAAAATGCATTAACAATAGTTTCGGCTATTTGTTTCATTAATTCTAAATATATCTTTAATCTGGTAATTTCTCACCTTCTCTGCTGTATTCTCGGAATGTTTCTCATGTTTCTTTTTCCTGAAACAAAACACAAAAATGAGACACAAAAAAAGAGTGAACAAAAACCACTTTAAACATTAGGGTATTCCAGAGGTCAGTCATATTTTGTTCACTTTCACTCAACAAAGAATGAAATCTAAGTTCTACAATATGGCATGGAGATTTTACATTTCATATTAAAATGTGATATTTTTATAAATCACATAATCTAAGAAAGTGTGAAGGATACTTTTTCAATTTGAAGTGCACTCGAATCGATTATATGAAATATTCTTAGAGTTTGTTTGTAATAGTGTGTTTTAAAATGATAAATTAATTTATTATCAACTCTTACAAGTGAATTGGCTCCAGAGTCTATGCCCCCATATGAATATTAACTTGTAATGTATGCAACCGCTAAGAATAGAATTAAATGACCATAAATTTAGCATTTTAGTTATCAAGATTTTGATTGGCAAAGCTTCGTAATTGTAGAAGCTGACATTTGTTTCGAAGACAATTCAGGTAACCCACATACATGGGGAATGCTGAAGAATAAATTGTAGGTATAAAACACTAAAAAGCACAATGAAAAAAAAAAAAAAAAAACTTTATTGTAATTCAAACAACAAGAAAATGGCCATTGAAAGTCAATCTTGAAGTTCATATAAGTGATATTTTGAGTTTTTAAATATGACTTTTATTCACACAACTTGTTTTAATTACTTATTACTTAACTTTAATTTATTTTTAAATAATTCTCTCATAAACTCATTACTTCATCTTTATGGAAAATATTGTAATATTATTAAGCCGGGCTAATTGGGGCAAAGCTTGTTCGGATTAGCAAAATATGAATTAAGCAGGAGAAAGAGTATATTCACAAAATTTAAATTACAGTTGAGTACTTTTATAAAAATTAAATTTATTTAAATTTCCGTAATTTTGTATGTATGGGTGTACATCTGTGTAATTTTATTTTTCTTCAGAAGTGGTTTGAGACACAATATTGTGGGCAAGATAATAGTTATTATTTATGCTAAGTGCTCTAATCTTATCTTACCCTGAAATATACCAACTTACCCTGCAGTGTTCCACTACGTAGCAGCTTATAAGATAGGGTCATAGTGAAGACAGTCAAGGAGAGACTGAGCTTCCTTTCATGTTAGCACATAATATGTAGGCTAGTGTAGTCTTATATTTAAAGTATATCTTTTTACAACAATGTAATTATTTTTAATTAGAGAAAAACACATTGCGTTGACTAAATAAAACATTTAAATACTAAGTATAAATGTTTGAAAGGAGAGTCAGTCGGTGGTGACTCATACTTGGTCCTTGCACGTGAGACAGAGAGCAAGAGCTATTGCTAGAGGGTAGATTTCAAGGTCAAAACTTGGTGTGCAATACATAAGAGAAAGTGTGAAAATGAGCAGGTAAATTTAAGGAGTGACAGAACAAATAAAAAATGTCAACACAAGTTCATGATTAGTTAAATAATTTTTTAACCTTATTTACTCGTTTCATAAATATTAACAGAGAACTAAATTTAACGACTTTATTTTATCATTTATCATTATTAAGATGATATTATTTATACTTTAAATAATATACTTAACCAAACAACAGTTAACATTTTAGAAAACCTTCTAATTTTTTTAAATTAAGGAGTGTTATTAAGATAAGAGAATAAAACTTTAATTCAAAGTATTAGAAATGTTATTGTAATAAAACTTAATCAAATAGTATTATGTATTCAATACTTTACAACCATTACTGTTTCCAGCCTATGGCCTCGGTCAGTTTTTTATTCAAACCATATACTTCCACTACCAGCTTGCTAGGCTTGTCGTAGCTTCATATGCCCTATAACCGAACTTAAGACTAGGATAGGCACAACATCCAGTCCCCAGCCATTGAATCATCACTGTGAAAATGTAAGCCCACATTTCACCAATGATAAATTCTTCGACCATACTAGGAATTGAACCCGGGACCTTTAGCTAAAGAGACAGACATGCTATTGACTTAGCTTAGGTGTCAGATTGTGTATTTAATACCATCTTAAACTTAGGAGAGTTATCATGTATTTAAAACTATCTGGCTAGGTTTTATTACAATAATAATAATATTTAGCACCGCGTCTTACTACCCGTTCGGGTTATAAGCTTTAAGTACTAATTACTCTAATGGATTAGAAATTGGATAGGTTGAATTAGAGGAAGTGAACCCACATTTGCGTGGAGGGAGAGTGGAAAACCATTTAGGAAAAACCACCCCCAGTTCACCCGACCGAGATTCGAACCTTGATCTCCCCGTCCTCAGCAGCCGAGCTCAACACGACAAGCGCGTTAGCCAACTACGCCACCGAGGCGGGTTTTTATTACAATAAAATGTTTGATGCTTTGGTTTAAAGTCTTATTCTCTTGTCTTAATAACACTCATTGTTTTTAAATTATTTTAGAATGTTTTTTATAAGATTATTTATAACTATTGTTTGGTATCAATAATAATGAATGTTGGCTACTCTTCATGAAAAAATAAAAATCTTACAAGGGGAGGCCACGACGTTCGGATCACGGATTATCTTCAAACTTTGTACACTTATAGTAGTCCATTAGGACAACATAATGAGCAAGTAGTAAGGCGTACTACTTAGGCGTTTTCGAGAAAATCGCAAGAGAAGTTTGACGCGTCGAATATGTACCGGTGCGTTGCGACTATAAGCACGAGATGGTGGCGGTAGAGTGGTTAGCGTTCAAGCTCTGTAATCACTGGTTCGTTGGATCGAGTCCCGCTCATCTTCTTTTTTTTCAAGACTGGTCATATTCTTTCATATATATATTACAATTCAAAGGTAATATAACGAAGAAATACGTGTATTTGCATGAACTTTAATTGAATTTCCAATGTTATTTGGCTATTTATTAATTTTTATTATTACAAAAAATATTATATTTATAACTATCGACAAGTAAACGACCAAACGCATAAAGTTTTCCTGAAAATGTATGTCTATCGTGAAAACTTTATGCGTTTGGTCGTTTACTTGTCGATAGTTATAAATATAATATTTTTTGTAATAATAAAAATTAATAAATAGCCAAATAACATTGGAAATACTATTAAAGTTCATGCAAATACACGTATTTCTTCGTTATATTACCTTTGAATTGTAATATATACATGAAAGAATATGACCAGTCTTGAAAAAAAAGAAGATGAGCGGGACTCGATCCAACGAACCAGTGATTACAGAGCTTGAACGCTAACCACTCTACCGCCACCATCTCGTGCTTATAGTCGCAACGCACCGGTACATATTCGACGCGTCAAACTTCTCTTGCGATTTTCTCGAAAACGCCTAAGTAGTACGCCTTACTACTTGCTCATTATGTTGTCCTAATGGACTACTATAAGTGTACAAAGTTTGAAGATAATCCGTGATCCGAACGTTGTGGCCTCCCCTTGTTAGCCATAACATTACTTTGCGTTAGTTATGAAAGAATTATAAATAATCAATAATTATTGCTCACAGTTTAGCATTTTGGACTTATATCAAAAAGGTCTTAAAACTAGAGATGGGCCACTCAAATCTTCGAATCCACCGAATCCTGACAAGTATTCAAGATTCGAGGATTCAGTGATTTACTGAATTCGATGATAGAATCTTTCAACTCATAAACTAAGCATAATATTTTGGATTCAAAAATTACTTAGTTAGGCCTACTTGAAAAGCACAACTTAATCCATAATATTTATTTTGTCAGCCAAAAGATATAAACATGAATAAAATCTTCTTTAATAAAAAAAATTGTTAGGTGTGGAAAATATTACATGCCTAGTACCCTACCCTCCCGCCTGTATGGACAACTTGGACTAAACCGTTTCGGCACATGCCCACTTCTAAAACTTTCACCTCACTAACAATCTTGTAAATATTATAATGAACACATTAAAACTCTTGATAATGTTAATTATTACTACCCAAATGGTTTTAATTATCTACAACTATGCAAAGAACCTCAATTTATTGCATACAATCCTTAAGTTAGACATTTTGTTGGGTTTCATAAAAATAAATACTGCCAACCGTCAGACACCAATAAAACTGTGTATTTATGCCTACCAGCCTGCGTATCATATATTGATTGTTTGTTTAAAATTTATTCAGGTAATCTGATCATTTAGTAAGTGCTCTCGAGTGTTAAGAATCGAATAATGACTTGCTAATTGATTATTTGTTTTTAAAATTGATTTTAACTAAGAGTTTATTATTTTTTTAAATATGTTATTGGAGTACTTGTAAATATATTTAAACGTAGTCTTACCTTGAAAGCATGATTGAAATAAATCTTAATTCACAGTTTAGGCCTATATTGTGTACTGTAGGTCTATTTGTAAATCATTAAAATTTATAACGATTTGCTAGGATTCGGATTCGAGATTCGAAAATAAAATGTAGATTCGGATTTGACCCATCTCTACTTAAAACCCTTATCTATTGTACTTCCTCCATCCCTTTTTTAAAATAGTTGCCACACCATACGAAGGTTTTTAATTATTATCAAAAAATTATGTTTACTAATAATTTAACTAACCAAAAATTTTTAGCAACTTATTTAAAAATGTATTTGTGTCATTATGCATACTACATTTGTAATATTATAAATAAAATGAACCAAATGATCACCATATGTGATGAGCATTGGTCTGATCAGCCAAGTCATATCAATTATCAATGTTTCTTTTAATTCTCTTTTAACTGAGTTTATCATCATTAAAATATAGGTACTTCATTTGACTTCATCCAGGTATCAGAAAATTTGTTTGGACTATCCACAGTTTCAGACTATCAGGGTTTTACTGTGGTATAATGAATAAAAACTTATTTTCAATGCCTGGATGAAACTAATTTTAAGAGAACTCACAAAATATCCAAGTTAATCTACTGTGTATAATTATTCACAAATCAATAAATGTTAAATTTGTCTCGCATTTACCCCATAGAGTTAGGTAAAAGTTAAATCATAAAAAAATAAATTAGAATAATAATTTAAAGTATAAATATAAAAAAATATTCTCACTTGATTTTTTTGCTTTCTCTCACAGTGTCCGCAGTCTTCTTTTCTATGTCAAGAAATGTTTTAATTTGTCCATCCTCCCCTACTATTTCTATTCTGATGAGCATTGAGCGTTGTTTGGCTTTTGACACGCAGTCTGTTGTAAGACATGGCTGGCCGAGGATATCCTGCACATTTTAAAACATTAAAAAACTGAAAAAAAAGTTATGTGTAGCTACATTTTGCATTACTTTTTAGTACAAAAAAGAATTACTACAATACATCTCGTCTGATTTCAAGGATTGTAAAACCCAGAATATACAAAACAATAATTTTGCTGGTTATTTTTTATGGGTGTGAAACATAGTCTTTTTACTTACATGACGAAAACAAATTTAAAGAGTTCAAAAACAAATGGTTTGGAAAGTTATTTGGTCCAAAAAGGGATGAAGCTACTGGGGAGTGGATGAGGTTATATAATGATGAGTTACATACCCTGTAGTGATCACAAGACATTGTTAGGATTATCAAGTCGACTAGATTACGGTGGGTAGGACAAGCTGTGCGATGGAAGAATTTTGAACCTTGTTTAAGGTACTGACTGGCAAAGTCAATGGGAAGAGACCATTGGAACGATCTAGACGCAGATGGGAGGATAACATTAAAATGGACTGGATAGAACTAGCTCAAGATAGGGATAGGTGGCATACTTATATGAATGCAGCAATGAACTTCTGTGTTCCTAATGAAATGTAGTAAGTAAGTATATATAAAATATTTTAATGTTTTTTTTAATGCCTTGCTCTTGGTTCTAACTATCCACAACTCACACTAGTTTAGGGACACCGGTTGAGGAAGGCGTATTCCAAGGAACTAAATTAACCAGCACTAATAAAATAAATTATCATCGGTGAAATTAAGATTTGCTTTAAATGATGAGTTTAAAAGTCAGGGAATTAGGTGTTGTTTGTTAGAGATGTGTTAAAGATTTAAGTTGGTTTATAATAGGTGTGTGTGAGGTTCAATTTTAAAAACAAATGTGAATTGAAAGATATTAAATATGAATGAATGTTTGAGTATTAAAAAAAAAGTAGTTCCATAATGGGAAGAAAATTATTTCACATCCATAACTTTAGGTATTAGATTTAAGTTACCAAATGTTATATTGCAACCATGATAAACATATTTGTCTTAAACTAATAATTTAAATAACTATTTCGGTACATTATTCATTTACAGCCTTTAAAAGATTTCATGATAGGTTTAATCAAGGACATTAATAGATATGGACCACGCCAGGTGATTATGTTTGGTGTAAACATAAATTGACAATTGATTATTTTGATATTGCTATTTGTAAAAGTTGAAGGTAATGATAGTGAGATATTGAGTTTAAAATTATTATGCATGAAATGTTTTGATGAGTATTTATATTTAATTTTAGTCTGAATATGTTAATAAATAGTTAAATACACAATATGAACGAAAAATATAGACAGTTCCGTGAGAGTTTTGTAAAGTTACTGTATCATGGACCCTCGAGTATTCCTGCGTGAAACACCTCAAATCAGAAAAACATAAAGAGGAGTTTGTTAAATTTCTGGAAGTACCAAATGCCACGAACAAGTAATCACTCTGTTGAATACAGCTAAGGAGTATTATTTGTCATATGAATTGGTAAAAGACATGTGAGGAGGAAATTTAGTTACCATGTGCAAAAGTTAAATCAAAGATTTCTTCTAACGTACAACCATGTTCTAACCGACAAAAGAATGAACTTTAAGGGAAAATAATCTGGCCACAATGGCAATGTTTTAATTTGAGAGTTAGTATGGTAATTAACAATGCAAGTAAAAGTTTATTTTAAAACTTGGCTTGGAGAAATAAATGATAATGAAGACAATACTCAATTCAGAACAAATCAAGAATACAATAGCACCGCTTTGAATAAAGAGGGAGCCATTTATTTACTGTATGTAAATAAAATTCAACATCATTTTGTTCTCAGCATATGCTAGTAACCTAATGGTGGTATTAAAATTGTTGTTTATCTAGAAGCATACTATTGTTTTCTGAACTTAAGCAATAATTTGTTTTGATATATCATTATTTGACTCATATTGACGTAGTAATAAAATCGCTTTCAGCATAAAATATAATTGCTTTTTGAGAAAAATAACACCACTTTTCCCAGTAAAATAACCTCAGCTTTTGAATGCATTATTTTAATTTTTTTTCACATGAACATTAATTTGTAATAAGAGCACAAAATGACAAAAATTGAACATTAATGTGTTTTAACTTTAAATATTCCTATTAGTAAAAATTTTGTAAATTTCTAATCAAACTCAATGCCAAATCAAAGTTTTTTTAAATCTTTGGACATCAAAGTATTGTAAGTTGTGTGCTAATAGTGTTTGACATTTCAGAAAGTATACTTAATAATAATTTAAAAAGATGATTAAATCAGCATTAATATGGAGAAGGGATGTGAAAACTATGTTTAAAATCATCCCCAAAGCATTTAAATGAAAGTAAGAGCTGAACCCCCTCTTCCCTAAGCTATGGCTGAGCATTTCAGTCAAATAAGGTGGCACTAGGATGAAAAGAAAGGAAAACCAATTTTATCTTGGTCAATAGTACATAGAGACATACAGATAAGCTTTACCAACAACAAATCTCAGCATAGTATCACCCAATGTAAAGAGAATAGATAGGTAGCGCCATTTGAAAGAATTTGATGATGTCATCGCTTACGTCAGCCACGAGCCTACGTCACCCAGTACACATCAGTTGTGCAGTTCATGTGTTTCGGGTGGTTCTTTCATTTATCTTTATAATTATTTATTTATTAGTGTTTGCCTAGAAGTGATTTTTTCGTGTACAGTTAGTTAATTTATTATGTTTACCACTCAAGTATCTGTTTTAATGGGCTACTATAAAATACAGTTGTGATGTTCTCATTAATGATTTAAAAGATATTTTATTTAATACATTTATTTAATATTATGTGGTATAGAGCACTAGGCTAAATCATGGTTTAAATTAGGAGGGATAGCCAGCACACTTACTTTGGTGATACTGGAGTAGAAATTATTTAGATATAACACTAAAAAACACATAAACACATTGTTAAGTACAAGCTTTCACTGTCACAGACAGCTTCATCAGGTCAGGAGAGTAGACTGATTTCTTGGTTGAACTGTAAGGTTGACTGTCCACAGCTGACTGTTTTTCAGTTATGACATCACTGTATAGATAGCAGCACTATGAATAATGTTATATTGAATGTAATCATTGTATAGATAGCAGCACTATGAATAATGTTATATTGAATCTAATAGTAAGTGTGCTGGTAGGAAGGAGAGGAATTATCTAAGGTTGAGGTTGGGGGCTTGTCTGGATTTGATGATATATTGATGGGCCAGTTCCCATATCCTTAATTGTGAAGGGTTGCATATTGCTTTATTCAGGGATTTGACCACCTTGGTTGTGTAACAGTTATTAAAGTCACAATTATGGGTTTCGGCATGTGCTGCTACAGGCTTCTCTTTATTTTTCATTTTTGTGTCATGTCGATGACCATTCATTCTCTTTCTTAGTGTTTCTGTTGTGAGACCAATGTACTGTGCTTGACACTGGTTGCATTCCAGTTGGTAGATGAGGTTTTCAGAATCACAAGTATGGTGGCCTTTTATAGGATAATTTATTTTAGTTATGTTGCTGGAGAATGAATTTGTTGGTTTATGTATTGTGCAGGTTTTGCAGGGGGTGCGGTTGCAGGGAAAGGAACCTGATATTTGTTTGGGTTCGGGTTGAATAGTGGGGTCCGGCAGTTTGGGTTTTACAAGTAAGTTGCGTAGATTGGCAGGTTGTTTATAGGTTACTTTTGGAGGTTCCTTGAAGACAAGTTGTGTAGTGGTGGAGGATTGCAGTATGGGGAAACCTGTTTTCAAGAGATTGTTGAGTTT
>CABEEJ010000813.1:122149-193654 GCA_901482245.1 Timema douglasi
ATTCAATATAACATTATTCATAGTGCTGCTATCTATACAGTGATGTCATAACTGAAAAACAGTCAGCTGTGGACAGTCAACCTTACAGTTCAACCAAGAAATCAGTCTACTCTCCTGACCTGATGAAGCTGTCTGTGACAGTGAAAGCTTGTACTTAACAATGTGTTTATGTGTTTTTTAGTGTTATATCTAAATAATTTCTACTCCAGTATCACCAAGGTAAGTGTGCTGGCTATCCCTACTAATTTAAACCATTTATTTAATATTAGTAACTATATTACTAAATATGTATGCTAAATATAATATGTAGGTGTATTGTTCTTCTCAAGCTGTTTATTATAATATAATAATTTTTCTTTTATATGATATAATATATAGGATACAAGTCATTGTTGAACAATCGGACTTTTAGGGTTTTTGCTAATTTATTTGTGTAGGCCTAAGTTCTTCAATTTTAATCACATGTGTTTCTAAACAGACATAAAAGAAATGCCAATCTGTGCTGTTGCACTCTGTGAAACTGCAAGGGTAATAATATATCTTTCTACTCCTTTCCTAAATATCCAGACATTTGCCGTACATGGGAGCTCAAATGTAAAAGGAAAGACACAATTAATACAAATTTTGCTCGAATATGACTATTATAATTTAACATTTTTATATTAAACTCCAACAAACATTTGTTGAAAAGTTGCGTATGATTTAATAATAAGGGTTGATAGAATTTATTTCAATTTTCATTTATGTTATATATTTGTGGTGCTAAAGTTAACTAAAATGTCAAGAACTTCAAAACACATCGAATGTTGCCAGTGTTAATACAATAGTTCAAACGTGTAAGTAATTTATAACATATTTTACTAGGTTAAGTGTAATTTATTTAGTATTCATTTATTGGTGTGTATTTTAAATATGCATTAATATGTGTAATGTTCCCAAACGTGATATTATTATTTCTAAAAATAATTATTTAGAAAGGACTTAATTTGTCTTCCATAAAGCTTTGTTGATGTTAAGCCATGTTCTCACGTGTCATTTTCTGTGATTCACTGAAAATTAATACAAAATGAATGTCAGAACACTAATTTAATTAGAATGAATCATTATTTCACACTTTCATTAAAAGTTAAAAGGAGGTCTACTTTTCTTAATTGTTAACTATCATTATTGAAAAATTCAAACAAAATGAACCATGTGACCAAGTAGGCCCTACAAGAATTAATTCATTTTTATTTAATTAATGCAAGGATTTATTTATATATTTATTGACATTGTACTGTTGTATGATTTCTCTAAAATGGTATTTAAGTGGAAAGACGGGAACAAACCAATCCATTTTTGGACTATTACAGAGTTTGAATGTTTGTTTTAATATAAGCAGTGATGGGTGAGTTATATAAAATAAAACGGCACGTGATGGATGTCATTTTTATAAATTAAACAGTAGTTGATTATTCTCAACATGATAAATATGATAAATTACACGTGTGAACAAATTTCTTTAATTCATATTTTCAATAAAAATGAATCATTTGAAATGATTCACTGAAAATAACACGCGAGAACACGGCTTTAAACGCTGGCTAGTGTCCTGAGTGACGTCACACGCTCAGCCAATCAGATGTCTTTCTCCAACTGGCGCTACCTTCTATTCTCTTTACAATCACCTTCCTAGATGTAAATCTCTTCCTTGTTAACGATAAAATTCAAACCATTGTTCATATCAAACGCACCAATTTGCACCATGTTCAATGTTTTCATATCAAACCCACCAATCACCAACAATAAATCCACTATCACAGGAGTGAGGGGTCACCCTCCGTATACCAAAATATCTCTAGTGTTCAGCCTTGTTACACAAACCAAAGAAATTGTTCAGAACCTAGCGATTTAGCTGAATATTGTGAACAACTCTTCACAGTCCTCAGCCTTCCAAAGCAAAAAATAGTCCAAGCCTTTAAGGTGGGAGATAAGGGGTGCAAGAACAGGTCAGTGTTTTTGCATTTTTTATTGCAAACTTTTGTTTGTGCATAATGAATAAAATATTTCTTCAGTTAAAACATAGAATTTAATTTTCTTCAAATGGTGACATCAAAAGTTCTTTAAAATATGTAAAGGTTGTCTGAATTTAATCACAACTTTTTTCCTTCATTTAAAAAATCCCTAATTTAATGATGCTTTGCTCATGACTAGGGCCCAGATTTCGATGACCTAAGAGTTATTAAAAAATTGACCTATAAATAGACATTGAAATTCTAGAAAATGTTCCATTTTTTTTAAAAAATAAACAAAAATATAAACAGAAATGAGTAATAAATGCACAAATGAATCAAACACGCACTTTATAAATATAAAATGCAATGCCACTTTACAAATGTAAAATGCTATGAAACACCTTTAGCAACTAAAATTCTGAATACTGCTAAACATAGCATTGAATTATAAATATCGGTTTCAGAAGTAATAGCTATCCCCTTTCAATGTGACTCTTTCAAGCTTATTTGAGTGTCTCACCAGGAATGTGTATCTTACAACTATACAAGCAAAGAGGATACAAAGTTCATTGCCTACTTTCTTATTACAACTACTGTTTGTTGAGAAAAATTAATGTTTGAGCATTTAATGCATTTACAAAATAAATACGGTATTTAAAAATAAAGGCACTTAGTCTACATGAATGCCTTCAAAATGACTCCAAAATGCCTATAAAATATACATATCTACAACTAGGTGATCATGAAAAGAGTTTATGTAGGCCTACTTGTGAGCATTGTATGTGACAAACCAAAAGAAAGCTTACATGTTATCAAAATCCAGACCTAGCTCATGGATTTATTCAACAGCTGTTCAAATTACCATGTTATACCATTTAAATGTTCCTATATATGTGTCATATTATTCTTTACAATTTTCCATTTTCTCCCTTTTGTGTTTTATTTTTGTTTCATCTTTTAGGAGGTTACATTGAGCATTTTACACTACTCCCTGATAAGTTCCGTTAAAATGAAACTAGGGGTGGACGAGATCCCAAACACTTAGGAAAAAGTAGGGAATTTATCTATCCCCATTGGTTGGGTGAGAATTACCCTTTTTCAAAAAGTTTCGGGTGGGAAACAAAACATAGTGCTTTAAGAATCAAAACAAAGGATGCCACTACCTCTTTGTACAATAGCAGCCATGTAAAGTGTGAACTGTGTTCTTTTCTTCATTGTAAAAGCCATATTGTGTTTGTCTCCCTTTTATATGTTTCTATCCACCTTCCCTATACCTTCTTCCAAATACAATACATGTGAAGAAAATGAAACTATTATGTCTCGCTATAATGACACTTCTTATAAACACGTAAGACTTTTTCGTTCCTGGATATGGCCACTTCCGAGAACTGTATGGAAATTACCACTTAGTGTTAAATTGTATGTAAAAAATCATAGTTTTAAATAGAGAATTAAAATGTATGGATAATTACATTGAAATATGGTAAGATATAATATGATTGTACAAAAAAAAAATTACCTTGTCTCTCAATTTTGCAACAGTCTGTGCCGATTCCTTAAAATCCTTCCAGCAGTTAATATGGTATTCTATACGGCATTTCTGCTCACAAATTACTGTTACGAAACCAGCAAAGTCCGGGTCACTAAAACAAACATGGATAAAAATTTCAATTTTGCTTAAAGTAACTTTCATCTAGGGGTGGACAGGATCCTGAACCTTTGAGAATTTATCCATTCCCAAGAGTCGGCAAGAAATGGTTTTCCTGGCAACGGTTCAGGCGGGAAATAAAGCCGACTTATTATTTAAGCAGGTACTACTGGCTCAATCTCTATTGGAGACAAGTCATCTTCTTTGTTCTGTAGCAAACTTGGAGGGGGTGTTTTACTGCATGTGGTGAAACAAACAAGCTGGGAAGCTCGTAAGTAAATGTGCTCTGTCAATCAACAGTTATTTGTTAGGTTCAGCAAGTGAGAAAGCTTGAAAGATTTAGAGAAGGAAAATGATATATTATACTCTACCATCTTGTTGGACAGAGAAATGAAGGGAGAGGAAGTAGCTTGCCAAGGTAAACTATTTATGGGCATCAGCCTGTCTGTTGTTAGCAACCAAACAGAATAGAGACTACATGGGTCTTAATCAAAGAACCTTTAAGGGGTGTCAATTCTATAAGGCATTGAAGGGGCTTTAAACAGAGAGAAGTATCTAGTGTTTCAACATAGTGTCTAATGAGTTGTAAAAAGAAAAATTAGTGACTTTTTGGTCAACTTTTTTGACCAAAAAATTTCTTCAGTAAACGGTAGGAGATTATATAGTGCATATATATGCATATCTAGGCATAATGAATATTTAAGCATAATGCACTCACACGCAACATTAAAGTTTAACTAGATGGTGAATGTTAACCTTCTCCTTGGTATCACAGTAAAAACAATCAGGAAACTTGTGACTAGCGCATGGTATCATGGGTAGTGGGGGACTTGACTTTCAATGCATACGTGTTGTTACAGTGTGCAGGAAATTCAAACAACAATATTTTTGTGGCTTTAGGGCTAAAATATTGAGAATTCATAACTTTTAAGGGACTTTCGTGACCTTTTTTGGAATTTGTAGCTTTTCATTACTTTGGTGACCCGGTAGACACCCTGTTCAAACATAGAGAACATTTAAGGGGTTTCAAACCTAGATACTGTTAAGGGGTTTCAAATTTAAAGTGTATTTAAGCCTTTCAGAGGTGTTAAAATAAAGGATATTTATGAAAGATAAAATTTATTTTTTTATTTTTTTGCACTCTTCCAATAGTTAGTTAAATATAAAACACTATTTTCAAAAGAAACTAACTAATAAAAATAATGTATTAAAATAAATTATTTTATTTGTATTATTCAATATCAGTTCAAAATTTTGCTATTTGTTTCAATAAAAAATGCAATTCTCAAATCCCTAACTATGTTAGTAAGTTTATATGATATATTATTTGTATTACTATATTTTATAATGTCAAAGCTGTAGCATGTCAATCAAGTGATATGACATCTACAGTGGACTTACCACTTCTATGGGTTTACATGACAGCTAGCAGAAGCTAGCAGATGGTATCAGTGATGCCAACATTGCCTAGAAGTAACTTTTGTCACCATATATGGAAATAATTATTATGTACTAATTACTACTATTATTATCACTAAAAATATTATCAATCACTTTTAACAATACTTCCCCAAAGAGTACAGTATAATTTTACTTTCCATAATCAAATTTAAGAAAAAAAGGTCTTCAGTTTAGTTGTTTTTTTAACTCTTGTGGCAATTACAGGTTAAACAGAGTGTGAAATTTTACATTTAATGGTATTATATTCAGTTATTAATATTTTTATAGTTGCACTCACATATCTTTAACATAAATAAATGGTTTGTGATACTAAAGAGGAAAAAACATTCAAAATGTTTGTGAAATAATATAAAAACATAAATAAATGGTTTGTGATACTAAAGAGGAAAAAACATTCAAAATGTTTGTGAAATATTATAAAGTTTAAATGTTGTAAACATGAGAATTAACACCATTGCCGCCTAACCGGCACCGGTCCTTTTTTTTCTAGGTCATCAACTGGCAGCTTCAATCTAGTGGCCGTATTTGTTTTCGGCATATAAGGTCACTTTTAGCGTTCTCTTGCTTTTAATAACTAATTTGATTTAAACAGCAAAAGAAAACTTCAATATTAAGCAACTAACCAAAGTTATTCTCATAGCCAAAATCTAACAATTTTAAAATACAGTATAACATTGAACTATCATATAAAATAAAGTTAATAAAACCATGTGCGTCAATCAACAAGTTGAAGAAAAAATTATTTTATAGTTGAGTACTATTGATTTGTATTTAGGCGTGTCTATGCTACCAGTTAATAATTTTATTACCAATTTGAATAGTACAGTGTCTTTTTTGAATATTAATTCAGCTACTAAGTAATCTGTGTGTTCTTTTGTGAATATTATTTCGGTGTGTGAGCGTGTTATCCTCGAAAAATAAAAAGATTTTTGGTGACCTTTGAGTAATTATTTATCTAATATAACCTTAAAGCGTATGATAAAATAAAATAGCAAGTGTTTCTCAGTGATCGATATACATTATTCAAAAATTTAAATGTATCAAGACTATAAAATAAATCTTTTAACCCCAAGAGTGTGTTGTGTTGCCCTCTAGGCTAAACCTCGAGTTTTAGAATTTTTATAGTAGGCCTATTCCAAAAAAATCTGTGAAGTGTAATAAAAATTACTTGCGAGTCTTTCACCAGTGTTGATTAAATAAATACCAGGCTAAGACTTCAAATTATAAGTTATTGTATTTTTATTAGAGACTTTGTTACAACTGTTTAAGAGGAGTGAATCTAAAATAGATTTTTGTTAATTCCATATTGTGTCCCGCACAGTGATGTTGGTAAGTTTGTTTGTTTATTAATTGTCTTTTACAAAATTATGAATATAATAGTAATTTATCATAGATTTTCATACAACTTAAGTCTCAAGTTTTCTTCGTGGTTCTTTAATTTCATTTTACGTTGTCCATGATTATGGTATTTTTATTCCAAAACATGTCGGAAGAATATAAATCAGCATCATTCTAATGGCTGATTATGACAAGGAGTAATGTGATTGAACCAAGATAAGGCTTAGATTTTATAAATAACCTTAAAATAAAAATTATTATATTTTTATAAACTTTGTAACTAGAACATTTTCATTACTTTATTAAACCGTATTTGGAGATGCTAACCCACTAATTCAATATTATTAGCTAATTTACAACACTGTTGATCTTTAAACTTTGTTTTTGTCCTTAATTTGTTGTATCCAAGTTTTGTAAATAAATTTTAATATTTTATATGTGTATTTTAGCCTTGTCGTCAACCCTTGTTTTAACTCAGTTGATATTATATCACTTTATTGAAAATTTTTATACATGACATTTTGTAGCTCATTAAAAGCAAAATAAAATCAATCTCTTGAATATTAAAAGTCACTTAATTCATATACCAATTTTAAAACTATCTAATTCATTCAATTGGAAAGCTATATATTTTGTTATAGCTATTCCTGAGTTTTCTATCTAAGTTCTAAGTTTATTATATAACGTGGGATCAGAACCATGGTGGAGGCCTGGCATTCCCCACATTCACAAGTTGTGATTAATATTGTCTTGTCAGAGGTGAAGGAAGGGTTTGGCAATCAGATAAATTTGTGCCGAGACCGAGGAATTAACCCTGGACCCCAGCACAGAAGCCTGACACACTAACCCTAGACCGCCAGGTCACCAATATGTTGTAATACTGTTAAAAAGGTTAATGACTGTTTTTTTCTTCTGTGTGTAGTAATATACATTCAGATTTTTCACATTTATAATGTTGTTAATAATATTAATATTAACAAAAAAATGGATTTTTATTAAAAATTATTTATTCATAAAATAAAAACTAATATGGGATTAAATGCTAATTTTTTTTAAATTTATATTCTTGAAAAAAATACTAGGCCATCAACATATCAAGGTCAATAATATATAGAAAATAAATAAAACAGTCATATAGGTTTCTTGTATAGACCTAAAATTTGACTGTTAGAAGTGACAGCTGCTAAACACATGTTTTTGCAGATCATATGGTTCGGCAAAGGGATAGATAATTTGGTTTAGTAACTTTGAAGAGCCGTCAGCTGTCAGTCAGCACCAAAGAAGTCGTGTGAGACCTATATAAGCTGTAATCTGCACAAAATACTAAACTGACATAACAGAATCCAAAGAAGAGAAGTAAAACTGATATATTCGGCCAAAATATCAATTGAATTCTAATTATATTAAGTGGATGTTCCCGGATACAATTACCATGCTTCAATACAGTATGCTGCCGGCATGGCGGAAGCGAAGGCGTGGCAGTTTCAAACAGACGTCTAAACCCACAAACTCCAAGTTGAAGAAAGGCTTAACTGTCGTTGGTTCAATGCCGCAAACCTGAGCGTTGCTGCCCTAGGGGACTTCCTGGTCAACTCTTTCTCTGCTGTTCCAACCCCTCACCCCCTACCCTCCTTCCTTCCTTTTTTTTTATTTACATGCCCATATTTGATCCTGTTTAGAGTCAGATAAGGGAGTATATAACGGGTGACCTCTAGGTTCATTTGTCTGTAGTTCATCATTAGATATCCTTGAAGAAAGAACCTCTGCTCCAGCACCTGAAGAAGATACTGCTGGCCATAATGGTTGGGTCGTGGGTCTCACTGTCTCGACGCCGAGGGAATCTTGTTTGACAATCCAAGTATTCATTATGTTTCCAAGTCCTTCAGACTTGTTGATTTAGTCCATATGACTATGTTTTCTTTATATGTCCTTCGGATTTAGTTTAATTAGTCGAAGTTACAATTATGTTTCCAAGCCCTTCAGACGTGTTGATTTAGTCCATATGACTGTTTTATTTCTATGTCCTTAGGAGCTTACCATAAGCTTCCTTTTCTCCACGAGTTCATTGTTCTGTTTTAAGTCCTTATGACTGAACAATATCTCATGACGCCGTGAACGTCATGCTCACTTGTTCAATTTTTGTATGGCTACAAGCAGGTTGTCTAACGGCTTTATTTGAGGACCTAGTCAGGTCAGTATTAATGTTGGCACCCCTCTTTATGTGTTACTATTTTGGGTGTGCAAAGTGCGGAACACGGCTAGTGTTGTATAGTGGCCCGCACAGATAGTATTTTCATTTGCCTCTTTTTGGCACCTCATTGGTTGGTCCAAGTATTTGAAGTTAGTGTGTACTAGATTTGATGTATTCTCCAGGGAGTGGGTAGTGGTATAAATGTACTATTGAGTGCTCTGGCAGTACCTACTGGGAAAGCACTGGCTATAGTACAATTTTGTGTGGACACCTGATTGTTAGCCATCTTCTAATGTAATTGACCTACGGTCATCTTACCATTTGTTATTTAGATTGTTGTTCCCTCTTTCAAGTCAAGCTAGGTAGCTTGGCTGACATATAACTTAGTAATTCTAAAACTATAGGATTTGCTGTTATATCATCTTTACAAGTTACTAACTCTCCATGTTTTCTTTTTAGACCCTTCTGGTGGAAGGAAGTCTGGCTGGTTTGGAATAGTATATCCTCTATCTTCTTAACTTCCATTTGACTGTTAGCGTGTCGTCTTGGACAGGTAGTGATACAGGTAGTTTCTATATTTTTGGAGTTGTTAAACCCTATCATAACAGCTGTAACCCCATATAACGTTTTTATGTTATTTGTATAATAAATCTATTTTTGTTACCTATTCAATTCTTTTACACTTATTAAATATTTCCACGTCTCTACCCCGTTTTACATTTATCTCGTAAAAGTTATCATTTCCTTCTTTACATATTAGATTGTAGGGAAAGAAATGGTGCAAAACTTTTATAAAAATTCCATAATAGTTTTAAAATAATATATATTTTTAATCTAGAATTATTTTAAAGTGTTATTTTTATAATTTCCCATTCCTGTCCCGATCTTTTGACTCATTTCTCGTCTCGTTCCCGTCCTGATATGAAAAGGTCATTCCCGGCCATCTCTACTTTCATCCATAATGAATTATCCTCAATATAAGTTGCATAGCCATGATAAAACAATGAATATAAAAATAGCTAAAGAGATTACCAAATTAGAGATGGGCCACTCGAATTTTCAAATCCTCAAATCCGCCGAATCCTGACAAGTATTCGAGATTTGAGGATTCAGTGTTTTATTGGATTCGATGGTAGAATCTTTCACCTCATAAAGCATAATATTTTGAATTCAAACCTTACTTAGTTAGACCTACTTGAAAAGCACCACTTAATCCGTAATATTTATTTTGTCGGACAAAAGAGATAAGCATAAAATGTTAGGTGTGGAAAATCTTACTTACTTGCCTAGTACCCTACCCTACCCTCCCGCCTCTATTGAAAACTTGGACTCGACCGTTTCGGCACATGCTCACTTCTAAAACTTTCGCCACACGAACAATCTTGTAAATATTTTAATAACCCACATTAAAACTCTTCAAAAACAGAAAATCAAAACTAGAATTACAAATAAACTCGAAATAAATAAACCAAATATGTTTTTTTTAAACAGATATAAGAACACATTACGCATGATACAAAGTCCGCCGCCACTACAGACAATATAAAGTAGGCCGCCATGACGTATATTATATTTACTCGCCCGAGTGATGATTAAAATAAAGATACTGTTAATTATTCCCACACAACTTGTTTTAATTATCTATAACTAAGCAAATAACCCCAATTTATTGCATACAATCCTTAAGTTAGATATTTTGTTGGGTTTCATGGAAAATAAATATTGTCAAGAGTTAGACACCGATAAAAATGTTTGCTTATTCCTACAGCATGCATATCGTACACGATTGTTTGTTTAAATTCGATTCAGGTAATCTGATCACTTAGTAAGTGCTCTCGAGTGTTATGAATCAAATAATGACTTGCTAATTCATTATTTGTTTTTAAATTGACTTTAACTTAGATTTTATTATTTTTTTAAATATGTTATTAAAGTAATTGAAAAATATTCAAATGTAGTCCTGCCTTGTAAAATGGGAATGAACATCTTGTAGTCGAAAATATGTTCATGTTTTAAATAGAATGTATTCTCAGAAATCGATATATTGCAAGAATCGAATATATTTCTTGTTTGCTACAAGAAGTTGGGTAATCGATATACAAGAAAATAATAATAAAACATACTTAAGCATTATTGAGTTCACTATTTCCAATGTATGTTTAGTTATGCATGGTGTTTTAGTCTTTATTAAAAATATCCGTTTGTATTTTTATTTTTGCTATCTTAATAAAATAAATTATAATCCTTCAATTATGATTAAAGTTGTTCAAAGGATAACTAGGTCTAATTTGTTTATTTCACATGTTTTTTTTAGTAACTTAACTCATTCTAACAACACTTTTAAAAATAACTAAGAAACACTCAAATTTTCACCGATTTGATTTTTAAACAATAATATGAGTCTAGATCGTTTAATTTGGCTGGATTTTAACCTGTATTTTGCGAGGGGTAGTTGGGGTTGATTAAAATTGAAAGCTTGATTGAAATAAATCTTGATCTACAGTTTAGGCCAATATTGTGTAATGTAGGTCTATTTCATTAAAATTTCCAACAATTTGCTAGGATTTGGATTCGAGATTTGAAAATAAAATGTAGATTCAGATTCAAGATTCAGATTTGAGTTTCGGATTCGAGAAATAGTAGATTCGACCCATCTCTATACTAAATAATAATTGAATTATTATTTTTAATATTTTAACTGGTACCTTTCTAAAATAATAATTTCAGTTAATTAAAAGAAATTAAATTGAATATCTGTAGGGTTATTAGAAAAAAAAATAGGATTCAATATTTTATAAAAGCAAAACTATTTAAGTCATCAATAATTAAATTACATGCTTTTGTAAGGAAATTCTTCAAGTTTTCTTAGAAACTTACAGGGCATATTTCAAGGTGATACTTCAAGTTCTTTTCAAACCCATTGCAACATATCACTATCAACAAATGTTACAGCTATTGTGATGTGTCGTCTCAACTCATTTGGATCAACAGGAAGTGGAAAGATGAAAACCCTGTATTTTACACATCCCCATAGAAAAAAGCCACAGGGTGTTTCTTAATGGCCACATGTGAGTGACATGTTGTCGTCCGTTGCATGGCCAAGCAAGTGCTGTGGAGCAATTTCACCCAGATAATTTCTAACCACTTGGTGCCTGTGAGGCAGTGCTCCAACCTGTTGAAAAGTGAAGTTGTCATTGTCTTCATGTAGCTGAGGTATCAAGAAATCATTAAGATTTATTATGTCTTGGTCATGTAAAAATTGCAATAGCTAGTTTTAGACGAGCCATTTACGCAAAATGTTCCAAACGATTGTTTATGGAATTGGTAACACCAAACTCGCCCTTGTTGATTTCTATGGGCTGCAATGGTAAGCCACATGAACAAGATCCCCCTGTTCTTCTGACACCTATGGTCTACCTGGACTTTTGCCCTTACTCAAATATCCTGCTGACTTATATTTGTTGTGCCAATCATAAATAGACTGTTTAGTAGGTGGTGGTTTTCCAAAACATACTCTAATATGCCGTAGCACCAAAGTAACAAAATTTGTTTTGGTTAATTCATGGACACAATATCCCTATCCCTTCTCCATACATGTCCACCATAGCTTACTGCTGCTTACGTAACAATCACCTGCAGTGGTACCAACCAAGTACTAAGTAAAACTTTATAGAGTTATTTCTAATTAAAAGAGAGTCCTTTGGTTAAACTATTCTTCAAAAGTATTCAATATTTTTAAAATGAGTATCCCTCTTGCTTCAAGAACAATGTGTTGTTTTCATATATTTTTAAAATCTCAAATTATAAAGATGTGATATTTAAATTTTATGTTTGTTTTGACTGGTGATATTTTAAATATACTATTTTACTCATAAAATAAACAAATATATATATACTCTTAAACATTTTAAAATCATGAATATACTCAACATGACTCCTTTCTGAAGTTTTTTAAAATAATCGCCTAGGGTTAAACTCGAAAGAAAGAAACCCAAGTTCACAGACCCATAATGTTCAGCCCAACCGAAATATAGAACAAACTTAACCAGTCAAGTGGTTATGACAGAATAAATCGTCATAGCCATTTTGTTTACGCAGTGGCTATGACGGAATATTACGTCATGGTGTTTTTCGTACGCACTCTTAGTGGCCAAGACGAGTCTGCTCGTATTTTATTTGTTTTTAGACCTTTCTCTGTAGTTCTTGCTTTCAACTCACAGTTCTTGCGTTTGCTAATAGGGGCGTTTGTTTATAAATCTATTTCAATAACCAGTAGCATCTGTGTTGTTTTGTAATCTTTGTATTGTTGTTTGTAAATAAAATGGCAGGGCCAAGTAAACGGGCTAAGATTCTTAGTGATAAAGAACTAAATGATTTATTACATGACAGTGAGCTTAGTGATATTTCAGAGAGTGAATGTTCTAGTGATAGTGAGACAAATGTGGAAATTTCGTCAGGTAGTGATAATGACAGCGAAGAAGACGTAATTGGTGAGGATGGTGATTGTAACATTCATCATGGCACATGGACAAAGGTAGGCATGGAACAACCTCGTTTTCCTTTTAGTGGTCAACCAGGGCTAAAAGTTCAATTAGAAAATCCCAATGATCCCCTGGAATATTTTGAACTATTTATAACTCCTGAAATAGCTGAAATGATAAGCACTGAATCAAACCGTTATGCTCAGCAATTTTTAGAAAACAGTCCTAACCTAAAATTAAAATCTAGAATACATCAATGGCATGAAACAGACAAGGATGAAATTATGACGTTACTGTCTTTTTTTTTATTGCAAGGTCTTCACCAAAAACCTGATAACAAGAGCTATTTTTCCAGGCGGAAAATATTAGAAACGCCAATATTTATGGAACTATTTTCTGAAAGAAGATTTCACCTTCTTCTCAAATTTTTACATTTTGTTGATAATGAGGCATATGATGAAGCGACTTGTGGTTCAAAGAAGTTATATAAATTGAAGCCCATATTGGACCACCTGAATGATAAGTTTAGGAGTGTGTACACACCAGAGTGTGATGTGTCAGTAGACGAGTCACTAATGATGTGGAAGGGACGTTTGTCATGGAAGGTGTACATCCCTTCAAAACGCGCTAGATTTGGTATAAAATCTTTCGAGCTATGCGAATCAAAATCTGGTTATGTGTGGAATTTTCTCATCTATGTTGGCAATGATACAATGTTTGATGACTCCCTAAAACATGAACCCTATGGCTCAAAAGTAGTTTTAGAACTTATGGCGCCTCTTCTAAACCAGGGATACAGAGTAACAATGGACAACTGGTTTTCAAGTCCTGATCTATACGACAAACTCTGTAACTATCAAACAGACGCAATGGGAACCCTACGTCAGAATAGGAAGGGAGTGCCGGGAGAGATAAAGAATGCAAAATTGAAAAAAGGGGAAAGTGTAGCAGTATACAGAGACAAACTTATGATCATGAAATGGAAAGACAAGAAGGATATTTGTCTTATGAGCACCACACATGATAACAAGATGGTTCCAGCCAGAGCAAGAGGTCAAGAAACTACTAAACCTAAATTAGTGATGGATTACAATTGTCAGATGGGAGGAGTTGATCTTAGTGATGCTTACCTGGTCAGCTATCGAAGCACTAGGAAGAAACTGAAAAAATATTACCAAAAACACTTCCGACATTTGTTGGATATTTGTTGCCTCAATTCATATCTGCTCTACAAAAAAAATGGAGGAAGTGAATCAAGAATGGAATTTCAAATGAAGCTAATTGAAAACTTAATTATGAAGTACCACAAAAGTGATAAAAAACCAACAGGAAGACCCTCAAAAACTGCTCCTCCAACTAGGATGAATGCACCTCATTATCCATCCTACATTGTTGCTACAACAGCAAAACAAAATCCAACTCGGCGTTGTGTTGTGTGTTATAAAATGGGACAAAGGCGGGAATCAAGATATGAGTGTGAAGACTGTAAGGTGGCTTTGTGTGCTGCACCTTGTTTCCAGCGCTACCACACAGTGAAAGAGTATTAGACAACTTTGGGGAGGGGCAAAGAAAGAGGTGTGTGGGGTTGATGGAGGGGGAAGGGGGAGAGGTGAGCAAATAAATATTTTATTTAGGTAAAATAAGATAGTCTAGTAGTCATGGAGTATTCTGGTAGATATTTTAAGGCATATATGCAAGAAACTCAATTTAATAAAATAAAATAAAATTTGCCACTGAAATTGTAAGAAAAAAATGTTCCACAGTCAGTGCAACCTCTAATGAGGAAATTTACCACTCGAGTGGTTAACAACCAGCAACCAGCATGGCCACACTTAGGTGTGTGCAAACAGTGGGCCGAACAGAGCCCTGCGATTTCTTAGGTGAGCAGAGGTGGGGAAACCAGTTAGAGTGGGAAATCTTTGCTTGCACGCTCGTATAGCAGGCTCCATGTATAGGTAAGCGAGCAAATATTGTCCAGAGTATAGATAAATATAAATTACAACATGATCATGTGATATGATTTACTGAATGAATGAAGTGAGTTCTCCATTAGCTTTATCAATTTGTATTTGTCTGCTTGTCAGTCTGTGATGCACTTGTCTCAATATAACTTTTGAATACATTAACAGATTTAATTCTAACTTGGCACAGTTGTTCTTTGTACCTTTATTAATATACAGATCAAGTTTTTGGGGAACTAAATCAAATGAAGGGTTGAGGATAAATCAAGCCTTAGGAGTAAAAAAAACATGGCTTCTAGCACTGATTTTATTTTAGGGGGATTTCCTTAAACCTCATACGAATGAAAATTGGTATATAGGTGCAAAATAATGTAACAACACTAAAACCAAAATCAAGTTTTTTAAATATTTTTGAGAGGAAGGAAGGGAAGTTTTCCCAGAGCCCCACAACAATCTACTAAGGGTGGCTCTGATAACCAGAAGAGTTTTTTTAACAAATATTTTGCTACAATATTTATTTTCAATAGCAACTTAAGAATTAATGTACCCAGTAAAGTATACCTCTTAAGTTTACCATATATTATAGGATTTGTATTCACTATTTAAAGATAAAAATGACGATTTAGATTTGAATACATAAAATACTATATTCAACCCATCTCTAATTTAAATTAAATAATTAAAATTCTATGGGTAATTTTTCACATATTGTAGTTATTCTTATATTTTAATTTATTGTAGACTTTGGTAAATTTTCTTAACCATCACCCTGTTATGTTTGATAGTTGCTGCTATCTCATTACATACTGGCATTAGATTTATTTATTTGAGGTATTTAACACGTACTTTCTTAACAGTCTTTGTATGTTACAATCGATATGGGACAGGCTTTACTTGCCCTCAAAAGGAAGTTGTATTATGGATTTTTATTGCTCTAGAAAAATCTGTGAACCATGGTTGGGTTTGAACCCGCTAATATCACGTCCTGAGGCAAGCACTTTACCCCAAGACTACCGAGGTCAACCTAGCATTTAAAGAATAAGGAGTCTTAAATGAAATTAATAAAGTTATTATGAATACCTGTATCCAGAAAGCGTACCTGTAGAATATTGATTCTGATGGCAAGATGTGTGTACTGATCCTCAGACAGTTTTCATGACGGCACACTGCATCTGGTTTGTGGTGGGCTCGACACACTTGCAGCATACTTTTCAGGGAAATCTGAAATGAATGAAATTAGGGTGGACGTTAAAAGTCAGAGGTAACTCTAGATCAATCTCAGGACATGCAAGGACTATAGGTTCATTTCAGAACCAAATATTGCTAATGTTCTAGGTTAAGTTAGTTTATGAGAAATGTCAAAACACAGCTTTGTGTTAAGAAACAAAAGAAAAATGGCGCCAAACAGCTATATTAAATTAAATATTGCCCTTATAACCTCCATTCAATGTTTAGTATGTGTTTAGAAAGAAAATGTTGATTTTGGGTCTTTAAAATCATGAAGAGAATTTGATATTCAAGGATTTAACATATTCTAAAATTCGAGATTAGAAAAAGTTTTATTTACCTAGTATGCTCCTTATTATAAGCTTATCCCGATATGATTGAAGTATAAGCTAAAAACCAAACTTTGAATGTTAATTTACCACTAAATGGATGTAAATGACAAAACTAAAATCCAAGCTAAAATGGATCAACCTTATAGCAAAAATGTTTTGACCTGTGTGCTATTTTCTTAGAGGAACTTTATAATCGATGTGAATAGATCAAAATTGAGGGAGAAGCATAGCGGTATTTAAATTCAGAAAGTAGATATCACCGCTTTCACTTAGAATGTTTTCTAAGATTCAAACAGAGATTTGAATTTTTAAATGAAATGAGTATCCAAGTTAAAAAAAAAACTATTTTGAACCAGCTCTTTAGTTTCATAATTAATTATAATCCTAGAAGCTATAACAATTATTTTAAACACAAGGCAGCCATAGCAATAAAACAATGATAATATAATGGCAGCAATGTAAAGTGTGAACTGTATTGTTTTTTATTGTAAAGGCCATATTTTGTTCGTTCCTTTTATACATTCTATCCACCTTTCCTGTATTTTCTTGGAAATAAAATACAATTACCTCATAAAGCGATAAGAAGTTTTTCTTATAAGGATATAAAATAATAATCTAAAGCAATTATATTCATTTTTGTTGCTTTACCTCAAGATCTTCATGGTTCGTTTCTTTAATAATACTGTTGGTTCCAGGCCATGGATAAGCGCAGAAATCAAAGCCCTTTCTCAAAAAAGAAAGCCCATTTTCTACATGCTCTTGAGCTGGTTTGGGTCTGGAACCAAGCAACATATTTCACTTCAAATACCAATATTAAATAGACAAAAACTGAAGGATAGTGATGAGGCACAAGGATTTGGACAGATTAGCAGGTAGGAAGTGGATAACTAGTTTTGGTGGGCCATCATCCGGCACACTAACCCAGACAAGCGAGCAGCTGCCTTCTGAGGTAAGGGTTCCAAAATTGTTTCTAAGTATGGCTGTAAACCTTTGGGGAAATTGTTGTTTCACACTCCATAGTAAATACTTGAGAGTCAGTTGAATGAGTGTTTGACTAATAATTAGGGGTCTGCGAGCTTGGGTTTTTCATTCGAGTAGAGTATTTATAAAAACTCCCGAGCTCGAGTTTAGTTTGAGTATAGGCCTATTCATAATTTTAAAATATTAAAATGTATATCAAAACGCATGTTCTTAAAATATGAATGACACTCCTTTTTATTATCCTTTTGAAAAAAAAAGTTAAATAATGGAAATATCGGTTTTAAAATTAGAAATAACACTTAAAAAACATGATTTAAAAAACAAGAACACTCAAATAAAAATCTAATAAAAAAATGATTTCAACACTTAAGTCTTTAAGGACATTTAATGCCAGGCCTCCATCATGGTTCGGATTCCACGTTAAACTGTAGGTCCTCCATTTAATCTATTACACATAAGCGAGTGTATAATGCAAACGGGTAGTAAGAGGCGGTGCTAATAATAATAATAATTTAAGGACATTAAAATTACACTAACAATTATAAAATAAAGTTAATAAAATGAATAATTGCATGATGGCTTGGAAATGTATAACAAGAAAGTGTAGAGACACTGTACAGTGATGTAAAGTAAGTGATAGTGAAGGAAGCCAACCTGAAAGGATAGTCAGGTTAGGCCTGGATAAGAACAAACACACTTCTCTCTTCATGTTTTCTTAAACTTTTATACTTTCCACTTCTTTAAAACTTCCACAGTTGCACATTAGTTTGAATTTTTGGGAATATTACTTTTTCATTGATGTCTTTTCATATGAAAAATAAATATTTCTGAAAATTCAAAACAATTTACAACTGTGGAAGTTTGAAAAAGTGGGAAGTGTAAGTGTAAAAACAAATAGAGAAGTGTGTTTATTTATATCTAGGCCTAACCTAACTATCCTTTCAGGTTGGCTTCCTCAACTATCGCTTTACATTATTGTAGTGTGTTGCTACACTGTCTTGATTAAAAGTTAATGCAATTGACGTTTTAATAAGCTAGTATTTCCCCAAAATATGGTTCAGTAACTTAATTTACTGTATAAGAAAACATAAGAATCAAAGACCATTGGACATTTGAAGTGTTTCATATTTCGTTTATTTTTCCTTAGTGTGATCATGTATTATCACGTCTTCTGTTCCATTTCCATTCCTCTATGCGCAGTTGCACATGCATTGTACAGGCTCTAGTGTAGCGTGTCAATCAGATTGATTGAAGACCTACAAGGAAAAAGTTAACTATTTATTACTATTCGTGTAATTGGATGCCACGTTTGAGTTATATCGAGATATTGAAGATAAACTACCTCAAAGTTATACTCTCTCATACAAAAAATACGTTTAGCCCTACGTTCAAACACGTGGATAGTCAAAAAATAATTATATTTTGATAATTGCTGGTCTAAATATCAAAAAAAGAGGACTAATATTATTGTAGTTATGAATAAGATATGTGAATGCGTGCCCTTGTTATAAGATGGGGTCAGATACAAAAACTTACAGCCGACCATGCGGCCGTCAAGAAAATTGAGAAAATATACATCTATATTATTTCGTCGCTTAAAAACAACAGTTAAAATCAAATAACTAAATTAATACTGATGCATTGGGATATAGGATATGTGTGATTAAACTCACCCACGGCCAGATGCCTGCAGATATCATTAACTCGCTTCTAAAATCACAGGACTATCTATAATGGCGGCTCCACGTGGCGCAACTCTTGCCCGTTCAGTAGAGAAGAAGGGGTCGAAATGGAAGTCGACGCAGCGATCTCATGCACAACTCTGCGCCTCTGGTGGCTGACAGAAGAAGCTCGTCAGTTTCAATCTCTTCTCTCTTTCCAATCCTCGTTTATTCTTCCTTATTTTTACCTCTGCTTCTTAATTTGTTCTCCTTTATCTCTCTTTCATGTTCATGTCTGATTGTGACTATATATGGGACGCACCACGAGTCCATTTTTGCAGAACGCCTTTACACAGCCAAGGTACAACAACGAAGCACGGGTAGTAAGACGCGGTGCTAATAATAATAATAATAACAACGAAGCGCTGCCGGTGAACAAAAAACAAGACTGATCATGGAGTCTGGGTCGTCGGTATCGCCACCATAGCATCGCCGAAGAAGGATGAATCGTCTGAGTCAACGCGCTGGATACAAGGACGCCGCTGCTAGGGTATCGGTATCCAGCGGGGGTCTTTTAGTCCCAAGCGTTTAGTTAGAAGATATTTTATTTTGTTTTGACATTATTTAAATAGTCATCCGGGAGTCCTTTTTTTAGTAAGAGAAAATGTTTTTTTTATATCTAGTATCATGTTCAGAACTAGCTAACTTCATTGTGCTAGAAGTACCTTGGCAATATTACGCCTTTTGTCTGATGGTCAAGTCAGATTCTAAGGACTCATAAAGTCAAATGCCGAGTGCATTATTGTATTTTTGGACACTGTCCTAACGTTGAAGCCTCTGGCTAGGAAAATGTGAATTTTTAGTGTAGCTGATTTACACTAACTCACAAGTTCCTATAAATCTTGGAAAAGAAAAGTAATTCATGACACCCTAAACGTCATGGGCTTCAGTGCTTTGTTATTGATGGTTATCGCCAGGAAGTCTGTTTCTTTCTTTTGCCTTACACAGTGCAGTTGTAAATGGTAGAGATTTGACTATGCAGTCAATGTTCATTAAAAGCATTAGTTTGGGTGCGCAACCCGTGGAAATTGACCTATTGCCATAGTGGGGTCCGCGCTAATAATACTATTTTTGTTTTGGCCTGTAAATATGTTCTTAAATTTTATATTAGTACTAAAGGATGTTTATGTACTATTGAATGCTTTGGTAGTACCGTAAGGGAACATGTCCGGCCATAGTACTTTAATGACTCCTGGCCCTTAGCCATCAATCAGCTGGATTCACCAGCCAACTATTCAACAAATTTGATGGATCTGTGGTAATATTCATCCTAGTTAAGTGAGACTGTGTAAACGTTATATTATAAATTTGTTCTATATTTTGCTTTAACTAATTCTCACATTACTCTCCTTTTAGAAATTCTACAGCCTCTTGACAGGGCAACACAAGTAATCAAGTAATCCCTCAAGTATATTTGCCTTGAGAAGAAATATAAAATTCTATAATTTTCTACCTTATTGTAAAACTTGTACATTTTTATGCATTTAATGTCTACTAAATAAAACTATTGTCAAATTGAAATGTTCAGTTTTCTAATTTACTATAGTTTAGTAGTATTTAGTTGCAATAGTTAGACATTATTTTATTGAGAAATTGACTTCAATTTAATTATCAATGTTTATAAAAGTTGATGATCATACGTTAAAATTAAAAATAATATTTCTAGCAAACAATATGAAATATTAAGTGCTTTTTATAATATATATGTGGTAAGTTTGGTAAAATATGTTTTTCAAACAATAAGATTAACTTTGATTTTAAACAAGTTAACCAACATAATTCAATAACTAGATAGTAAGTAAAATAGAGCTAGTTTTGTAGCTAAACGTATTAATTAATACGAGTTTTAAATATCTTAAGTTTGAAAACGTTTAATATCAATTATTTTTGATATTACATTTTTAATTTAACATAAATTATTATTTTAGAAAGGAACCAGGTCAAAATAGTAAAAGGAATCATTCGATCATTTAGTAATCTTCTTAGCTATTTTTATTTTAATTGCATTGTCATGGCAATACAAGTGAACAACTTCAATCAAGTATAATTCAAAATGGATGCAAATATTGAATCAATTTACAGGTTGAAAGTGGTTTTAAAGCTCTATTAAGTTAATAATGTGAAAATTGAAATTTATTTTAAAAACAATTTGTTAAGTAACCAAATAATTTGTAACTAGAAATTCTGATATTAACTCAATTAAACAGACTTTGCTTACTATTGCATTTAAAAAATTGATTATTAAGTACTTCAAGTAGAAGCTCGAAAATGACCAGCTTACAAAACTTTTGATCTCGAGCTCAAGCGACAAGCTCGAATTCGAGTTAGAAATACGAGTATTCGCAAGGCCCTACTAATAATCATGCAGTCGGTGACCTTGCGGTCTAGGGGTAAGGTGTCAGACTTCTGTGCTGGCAGCCGGGGTTCAATCCTCGGCCGCAGCAAAGATTTATCTGATTACCAAACCCTTCCTTCACCTCTGACAAGACATATTGTGAATGTGGGGAATGCCAGGCCTCCACCGTGGTTTTGGATTCCATGTTAAACTGTAGGTCCTTCATTTCATCTCACAATTACCCTACCATTACACATTAGCGTAAGTGTGCGTATAACCCGAACGGGTAGTAAGACGCGGTGCTAATAATAATAATAATAATAATAATAATAATAATAATAATAAGCGTAAGTGTGTATAAGCCGAACGGGTAGTAAGACGTGGTGGATGATGATGATGATGATGATGATGATGATAATAATAATAATAATAATAATAATGCATGCTATATTAACATTTATTTTAGGGGTGGTAGAAAAGCAGGTTTGAAAATGTATTTTAAAAATTGTAGTTAGAATTGAAAAAATGCAACTACATAATTATTTTATCAGTATTGATATCATATTGTGCGAGTTGTTCAGTGTTTGTGCTGGGATTTCAAACATTCCTAGTGACGGGAAGAATGCTGCTGTCATTGTTTCTTTGTACCAAAGCAAAGGCAGTAAGAATGAATGTAAGCATTATAAGGCAATTAGTTTGTTGAGTATTTCAAGCAAAGATTTCAGGAGAGTTTTATTTGAGAGGGTGTGTGAAAAAATTGTGGACAAAATTTGGGGTGTGCAATGTTATTTTATGCCAAGACCAGATATATGCATTGCAACAAATGATTGAGGGATATGTGACTTTAAAGAAGAAAGTTTATTCTGCATTCGTTGATTATGAGAAAGTGTATGATCGGGTGAATAGAAGTATGTTATGGAATTTTCTTAAAGAAAATGGTGTGGATGCATGGTTAGTAAATGCAATTATGGCCGTGTATGATGGAAGTAAAGCATATGTTAGGGTGGCTGGAACTTTGAGAAAATCATTTGGCTTTGAACAGGATGTTAGACAAAGTTGTGTTATGTCCCTATGGTTGTTTAATAGGGCTCTGTGAGTACTCGTATTTCGAGCTCGAACTCAAGCTTGTCGCTTAAGCTCGAGTTCAAGATCGAAAGTTTTGTAGGCTCGTCATTTTCGAGCTTCTACTTGATGTACTTAATAATCAATTTTTAAAACGCAATAGTAAGCATAGTCTATTTAATTGAGATAATATCAGCATTTCCACATATAAATCATTCGGTTACTTAACAAATGGTTATGGTTTAAATTAGGAGGGATAGCCAGCACACTTACCTTGGTGATACTGGAGTAGAAATTGGTTAGATATAACACTAAAAAACATAAACACATTGTTAAGTACAAGCTTTCACTGTCACAAACAGCTTCATCAGGTCAGGAGAGTAGACTGATGCTTATGGTTGAACTGTAAGGTTGACTGTCCACAGCTGACTGTTTTTCAGTTATGACATCACTGTATGGATAGCAGCACTATGAATAATGTTAAATTGAATGTAATAATTGAATAGATAGCAGCACAATTAAGGATATGGGAACTTGCCCATCAATATATCATCAAATCCAGACAAGCCCCCAACCTCAACCTTAGATAATTCCTCTCCTTCCTACCAGCACACTTATTATTAGATTCAATATAACATTATTCATAGTGCTGCTATCTATTCAATGATTACATTCAATATAACATTATTCATAGTGCTGCTATCTATACAGTGATGTCATAACTGAAAAACAGTCAACCTTACAGTTCAACCAAAAGCATCAGTCTACTCTCCTGACCTGATGAAGCTGTCTGTGACAGTGAAAGCTTGTACTTAACAATGTGTTTATGTTTTTTTATTGTTATATCTAAACAATTTCTACTCCAGTATCACCAAGGTAAATGTGCTGGCTATCCCTCCTAATTTAAACCATGATTTAGCCTAGTGCTCTATACCACTTAACAAATGGTTAAAAATTAATTTCAATTTTAACATTAATAATGTAATAGAGGTTTAAAACCACTTTCAACCGGTAAATTTATTCAATATTGTCGTCCATTTTGAATTATACTTAGATTGAAATTGTTTACTTGTGTTGCCAAAACAATGCAATGATAATAAAAATATCTAAAAAGATTACTAAATAAATGAATGATTCTTTTTACTATTTTTACCAGGTCCCTTTCGAAAATAATAATTTATGTTGAGTTAAAATGTAATATCAAAAATATCTTATTAAATGTTTTCAAACTTAAGATATTTAAAATTTGTCTTGATACAATTAGCTACAAAACTAGTTCTAGTTTAGTTACTATTTAGTTATAGAATTATGTTGGTTAACCTGTTTATAATCAATGCATATTTTACCAAACTTACCACATTTAAATTAAAAAGGCATTTACTATTTCATATTGTTTGCTAGAAATATTATTTTTGTCATGTTATTTTTAATTTTAACCATTAAAAATTTAAGTGAAGTAAATTTCTCAATAAAATAATGTTTAACAAGATCCTGTACAATGCGCATGCGCAACTAGGCAAAGAGGAATGGAAATGAAACAGAAGACATGATAATGCACAATTACACTAAGGAATAATAGATGAGATATGAAACACTTCCCCTCCACACAGAAGAGGGTAGATTTATTCTAAAATACTACCTTCCTTAAATATATTCCATTAGAATAATTAATTAAGGCATATAGCCTGAATAGGAACTATTATGTGGTGGGAAAAACCATAATATAGCATATATTTTTCATAAATATACATTGAAGTAGGTCTATGTGGTATAGAGCACTAGGCTAAATCATGGTTTAAATTAGGAGGGATAGCCAACACACTTACCTTGGTGATACTGGAGTAGAAATTGTTCAGATATAACACTAAAAAACACATTTTTAAGGACAATCTTTCACTGTCACAGACAGCTTCATCAGGTCAGGAGAGTAGAGTCTGACCTGATGAAGCTGTCTGTGACAGTGAAAGATTGTCCTTAAAAACGTGTTTATGTGTTTTTTAGTGTTATATCAGAACAATTTCTACTCCAGTATCACCAAGGTAAGTGTGTTGGCTATCCCTCCTAATTTAAACCATGAAGTAGGTCTAGTAATTTTGTGAACTGTAAGAAAGCTATGTTCCTGCTGTGTTCTTACTTAACTACCTGAAACATACTCGGAACAACTTAAGTACCTGTTCAATTTGCAATAAGCAGTAGCCAAAGCATAATGCACAGCTGGTAGCTTAGCAGAGTGTGACGCTTCAAGTTCTTTCAACATTTCCAGTGCATGGACAATATCTTCATAAATAGTTGACCTGACCCAACTCGTGCACAGAGAGTATTTCAGTAAAACAACATCCATTTCTGTCATGTCAAGGTTCTAGAACAATACAAATTATGTAATGAATATTTAAATAAGGACTTTTCATAAAATTCCCATAAGTAGTAAAGTTGAGAATATGAAAACTATACTGCTTAAATATGTATTCCCCTTGCTGTTTAATCAAATGCGGGTGTTGATTAAAATTTATAAAAGAATTTAAAATTAATGTTGTCATTAATACTAATGTTTGGTTTTAGCAGATTATTTTTAACGTTAATGATAAATATAATTACTTTATAGTTACCAAAAGTAAGTTAGAGCTCCTTTCAATTCCAAATAATTTCCAATTATTTAACCTAGAATCCTACCAATTAGTTAAATAAACTTTAAAAAAAAAATTCAAAACAATTGATCTGTATATATGTGTTTTTAGGGGTGTGTGAAGTTTATTTTTTCAATTCGAAGCGAAGTAAAATCAAATAATATTAGTATTCCTTAAAGTGAATTCAATTTTGAATATTTGAAAAAATGTTAAATGTTGGATAAAAATATTATTCTTTGAATGACTGTAAATTTAAGTATTAAATATAATTTGCAAAATGCTATATTTCAAACATAATATTTTTGTTTTAAAATTATAAATTAAATTACAATAACCAAATATAATTTAATTAATTTAGTTATTTTATGCCAACATCAATTTGAGATGGAAATACCAGCAGCATTTTTTTAATGTTTGTTTTAATTTTGAGAATATTTTTTGGCAAAGCTTCATAATTGTCGAATCCGGATCGAATTCAAAGGGAACAAATATTTAAATATTTCAAAGCTTCATAAAGCCCTAGTATTTTTAAACACTATTTACTCACAAGACAAGAATGAAGTGTAGAAATTATTGTTTTTCACTAACATACTATCAATAAAACATTAAATGGTTCGATAAATATATAAAGTTTCTAATATGTGCCCAATGATTTTTGACTCTCTTGGCCAGATGGTTATTAGTCTTATTGACAAATAATGTACAACAATGATGTGAAAACTGAAGACTATAACTATCAAAGTGTTTAAACAATTTGGTTGAAACATTTAAAAAAAAAAAATTTTTTTCCTTCATATGATTTATGTTGTCTCTGAAATTTTTTTATAAAATGTATTCTGTGCAAAGGTTGACATTTAAACAAAACAGTAAAATTTAGTTATGTTTCTTTGTTTCCCTTATTAGTTACTAAGTTAGGACATTTGATTTACCTGCCGACAAATTGTAAAAGTATTCAACAAAATCTTTTGTCTCCTGGTGATCTAGCAAAGATTAAATAAATATTGTTGTTTTATTTTGACTTTTTTTTTTTCAAATCTATTACAGTATAGTAAATAAATAAATAGCCTATTTTAAATGGAAGGTAAGACTTATGGGAAAATATTGAAACTGTAAAAAGTGTTGAGGAAATATAATCAGAATAGTGAAAAATCAAAGCTAACACGTGTATCAGAAATGAGGAAAATTGAAATTATGGCATCTCTTCAAAATCCATGATGTGAGCTCACAAATGAACTAGCCTGACCAAGTGGCCGACTCTGTTAGCAATAATAGTGCCAATATTTGTATATGGAGGGGGTCATGTGGTCAGCACAACAAACCCTATAGACGTTACTAGATCAGAGCTGCTGCTTAATTATTCAAGTGGCTCCTCATTTGTTCTTATGAGGCTGAGTTAAGCGCATTCCAGACCCACTGCTTCATAGGAAAATTTTGGCATTGTGGGGATTGTGGGAACTCTAGTAGGATTATTTATAATTTATGTGTTCTGTTATTTTTAACAATCTTTTTCTCACTTTTGTTATTTGTTTACTTTTGAAAGTCGAGTTTAACAGTGGTCCAAATCTCCTGAAGAGCTCTAATAGACCCTAACCTATATTAATCAATGGTGATTGATTTTTTTAAGAAGTATCACCAGCTTTTGTTCAATAGCAGCAGTGTGAACTTATGTTCATTCATATTTAAGGTGTGGCCGAAGGGAGCACAAGTAATTTACAGTTTTTGTAGAATTGAAATTTTTTGGCCTAAATGAATCAAGTATTTTTCAAATAGCAATATAGCGTTTAGTTTTCTGTATATGCTAATATCAACAGGTCTTGAATATCTGTCCAGGGTGTCTTAGAAATTTGTAAAAACCTTTTAAATAAAGAGAAAAAGTTTTGACAAAATTCCAGGACACCCTGGACAGATATTCAAGATCTGTTGCTAATATCGTGTGCAGAAAACTAAACTCTATGTTGCTACTGGAGAAATATTTGATTTATTTTGGCTAACAAAATGTAATGCTATAAAAACTGTAAAATTACTCACACTCCCTTATGCCGCAGCTTAAAGCCGTCGTTTTACTCTTCCTGTGATTCTATTTAACTAATCATGTGTTTCAAATCAATAATAAAAAATCTATTCTCTTCTGGTGTGTTATAAGTAATCACAAATTTGTTTCTTGTTATGACCTAAAAATCTAATTCTCATGTCTAATTTAAAACAATGTTATAAGCTACTGCCATAAAATCATTCTAGAAGCACATTATTGGCTTACACCAATTCAATAATCACAAGTTTCATTGAAAGCTTACCACATAAGGAAATTCATTTAATATATCAACAGCAGCCTTGTACTTTTCAATGGCCTTATTGGGAAGCCCAGCCGCCATTACTTCAGAGCCTTCTCGCATCAAAGTCTGGATGTCCTGAAATAGAGAAAGTTAACAAATCATCAACTGAGGATAGGACCTTGGATTCCTCGAGTGCTTAAGGATATTAAAGTTTCAAGGATTTGAAAAGATATTTGATTAAATAAAGAAAAAATATATAAAGGTGTATTTTATACAAATTTTGATTTGAAATGAGCTCTAAAACAAATTCCAATTGATAATTTTAAAAGTATAAAGATATTTTTTTAAATCTATAATATCTTTATGGATTTTAAATATCGGTAGATTCTAGTCTAATCTTTAGTTTTTAATTTTATTTGTGCTTCATTTTCTTATTCTATCATATCTTATTTAAATTATTAGATTATGTTTTATATATTTGAGACTTAACTCTCAGCTATGAACATTACCTTCTTCTTTGCCGACCAAAGGTGGTCTATTGTTGGGGTAGTATCAGGGAAAAATGTTAGCTTCTCTTTTCTAATCTCCTGCGCTATATTCAGGAATGTGTCATTAGTAATGTGTTCAGACTCTATTGGACCTTTCTTCTTTTTTTTCTTTTTCTTGCCCTTTTGTTTAGGTTCAGGAAGACCACCATGGTTGCAAGACATTGGAATACTTATTTGGGGTACCTGAAATTGTTAAGTATTTTAAAATTAGATCTATAAATAATATACAGGTGGATTCAAAACTCTTTGTAAATACTTTAATCGGAAATACGAAACACTCGAAACAACCTTTTCTTTGTTAATGAATGTATGTTCCCATGTTTGCATACATAACCCTTTAGTACTAGGCCTAAGGGATGCTGTTGGGTGGTGTATCAAATGGTTATTTTTTGCCGTTGTAATTCATAACACGGACTAAGTGTGTGTAATGCAGACTTTGTACGTGTGACGTGGAGCATTTCACGGATACTTAGAAAGCTTAAATCCATCTAGCATATGGGCCTGAGGAATCTTTGCAATGTAAGGCCATAAATGCGTCAACCAGGAGTGCAGAATATGTCCGAACGCGCGAACGAGGTTTGGGGGAAACTAAAGCAGTCTTGGGGAAATTTGGGGCAGGGAAAAGTCCAACAATTTTGTTGGCGTTTTTAGTACATTCTGGTTCTGATATGGTAGTTTAATTTGTATGAAAAACAAAGGGTGATGACACTCAACACCCGACACTATCAGTATGTGCCTTAGTGAGCCATAGTGAGGCAGTGTTGGTGTAAGCACAAAGAGTTGCGGTGTCCAGGGGCTAAGATAATGTGTCAGATTATTAGATAAGAAGTCAGAGGTTGTGATAAGGCAAAGGAAAAATCGAATAATTCAACCTGGCTAATGGATTGATGGAGTGATGAGTCATCACTCACCTACCCTACTGCGGGTGTTTGGTAGCTGTGGCGGCCCGGCGAGGGAGGGTAGGGAAGGGTGAGCAATGTTTTATTTTAGTTTGAATTCAGTCACCCTTATATCACGGCTTAATTACACGGCGATGTGCGCACAGTTTATTTAAACTCGTGACATGCGTTTTGTAATAAATGCGTAGCCATGAAATTGTTGTATTTATTGGACTCATTAGGTTTTGTACATTGTTCAATAGATAAATGTTTATAGCAAATTATATGATTTAGTGAAACATATGTTTAATATGTCAACTATGATTATTGTGAATGGTGTGGCAGACTTGATAAACTCAGATATCATATATCTAATAAAAATCCCCAAGAAAAACCTAGAAATAAGGATAAAGGGAGTATTGCAAGTTTTGTAAAACGTAAATTATGTGAACAGTAAAAACTCATAGTTGTAAATATCAATAGTATTTCCCCAATTTGGTTTACAGTGATAGACCTTGCAATAGTGGCAAGTCTACGAAAAAACATAAAGTCTATGAAAATCAACAACAATTAAATCAAGGCCTCCCGGAATTACACTCCATTGCCTCTTACTATCAAGATGTAAAATTAAATGTTGGTTCCAGTAAGCCAACTGGTATTGATGAACCTTTAATAACAATATGTAATGCACACAAGGAGATGGGAGAAAACTAAATTTTTAATAAGGTAGGTACTATAAAAATAAGAATGATTAAATACATGTTTGAATTAGAATTTTTCAAATTATGTAGTGGGGAATAATCCTTATTTCCTTCAGCCTTTATAAAAAATTCAATGTTTTATTTGAGCGCTATGTTTATGAATTTTTTTTTATGTTATGTTCTGTGGAAATATTGGATCTCTGAACATATTCTGCACCCCTGGCGTCAACCCTGTAAGGCATGCATTACTGTTGGCAGTTATTCCTTTGAGCAAATGCTGTAAATATAAAATGAGGGTAACATCCACAGACATACATTCACTAACGAGAAAAGTTTGTTTTAGTGTTTCCTCTCTCCCATTAAAGTCTATATATGGCGTTTCGAGTCCCCTTTATATATTTAAAAACAAGTTTTTTAAGTATTTTTCAGGGGGTGCAGAATCTACTTTCTTGATCTTAAATGAAGCCGAATCGACAATATAGAAACTTCTTGAAACCAAAATAAAGTTATTACTATTTTTTTATTGTTTTGTGTTGCAAAAAAATTGTGTATTTTTTTAGATGTGGGTCGTATCCCCTATTTTACCAAATCTGAATCTTGAAAAAAATTATTAATATAAGAGGAAATATAAATACAGTCAACTCTCGATTCTACGACCCCGGGAACAGCGTCCCCCTAAAATTAACAACCCTTTTTTGGGGAACCGTAAAAAAATGTGGAATAAAAGGTCACATTTTTTAAGGAAATCGGCCGTAAAATGTGTTTGTTGCACTTATTTAGGTCGTGGCATTGCGATTATCTTTGTGAGCACTTTATTGCTAGTAACTGGGGTGTGTCAGGTATAAAAATAGACACCACCTATCAGTGCCAGCCAATAGCACTTGACTCTGTCCACCCCCTCCCACAAGCAGGACAATGTTTCCCTGCGTGCGACTATCACTAAATCACGCGCCAGGCTTGTTTTTGCCATTGTTATTTTGATTCTTGATTTGGTTATGTTTTTGGTTTGATTTTGTGAACGATTTTTGACGACCCACATTATTGTTCTTGCCATTGTTATTTCGATTTGGTTACTTTTTGGTTTGATTTTGTGAACTATTTTTAATGACCCACGTTATTTTTTTAATCGATACGAACTTATAATTTAGACAAAATTAGTGGAAAGAGGACCTTCTTGACACTCATGAAGAAGTACGAGATCATCCATGAAATGGATGAAAAGAAGATTATAAAGACGGAGATTGCGCGGTGGCATGGGATCCCAAAGTCGACATTTTTCACGATTCTCTAAATGAGAGAAGAAATTGTGAATGCAGTGCAGAAGGAAGGTCACAATGTAAAGGCCAAAAATTTGAAGGGTAAGTCGCACACAAATCTGAAGAAGGCTATGCTGGAGTGGTTTAGCCAGCAGAGCACAAAACGTGCCTATAAACAGACCGATGATGCAGTGGAAGGCTGATGAATTTGCCCTGAGGTTAGATATAGAAAACTTTAAGTGTTCAATTGGGTGGCTAGAGCGTTTCAAACTGCGTCACAGAATATCCAGCCACAAGGTTGTTGGTGAAAGCACATTGGTCGACCCAACACCGGTGAGGGAGTGGATGCCCTTGATCCGAAACATCCTTAGGCGCTATCAGCCTCAAAATGTACGAGTATACAACGCTGATGAGCTGGGGATGTTCTACAACCTCATACCAGATCACACTCTTGCTGTGAAAGGGAATGTGTGCAAGGGTACAAATAGGAACAAGGAGCACCTCTCCGTCCTTCTGTGCTGCAAAATGGATGGCAGTGATAATATGAAGCCCGTCGAGATCAAGAAGTTCAAGAAACCCCGGGGTTTTAAAGGCAACATCCTGCCTTGTGACTATGATTTTAATAAAAAGGCATGGATGACCTCGGGGGTGGCTTCAATTCAAAGATGGACGCCATAAGTAGAAAAGTCGTGCTCTTCATTGACAATTGCCCCGCACATCCTGCTCTCGACAAACTCAGCAACATCCAGCTGGTATTTCTGCCAAAGAACACCACCAGCATGCTTCAGCCCCTGGACCAGGGAATAATTCAGCAAATGAAGGTGAAGTTCCACGAGATGCTTGTGAGGAGTATGATGTGGAATCTCGACGTGGGCGAGGAGGTGTATAAGTGGGACGTGTTCAGGGCCATAGAAAGAATCTTGGCCAGTTGGAGGGCCGTGAGACCAGCGGTAATCACCAACTGCTTCCAATATGCCCACTTTGTTCTACTAGTCAACAAGAGGCTGCTGTCCGCGTGTTTCCCACCACTGAGAGCGCCAAAGACCCAGGTGACCCACTGCCTGGGGATGCCAGTTCCCAGCCAGGCCCATCCACAGAACCGCAGCCTGGTTCAACAACAATACCTTCATCTGCCCACCTGACTTTCACTTGGCCGTGCGACGAGGAAACGTGGCAGAGATTAGCCCCAGACTGCACGTATGAGAAGTACATACCAGCAGACAATGACATCACAGTTTGAGGCACCCTCAATGACGCCGATATAATCAGGGAGCAGCAGGAGTCCAGCGATAAAGAAGGGGAGGAAGAAATGGAAGAAGAGCCTGAAGACATCCTCAAGATGAAAGATGTTCTGAAAGCTGGGGACGTCTACTCAAGAGCACTTGAGTGCCAGGGTGCTAGTGAAGAACTGTGTAAGACTTCGTCTAGAAAACTGGCGCTAAGAAGAAGCAGGCCTCCATAATGGACTTGTTCAAGAAATAGGAAGGTTTTTTTCAAGTGTTGTCTAAAAAATGTAATTTTTGCGTATGAGGGTCGGGGGTTGAACAAAATTGGTTAAAATTCCAATAATGACCCCTTTGAAATAATGACCCTTTTCTGGGGAACTGTGAAAGGTCGTAGAATCGAGAGTTGACTGTATAATAGAATATTATAAAACATAAATGTTAGTTAAATGTTAACATCCTTTCTTATAATACATTCATTATAACATTCATACATTCAGTTATGTGTTAAATTACTGGTCTAGGGTATGGTTGTCGAGTTCATCCTATAATTATCGGTTCTGAGCAATCAGTAAGCAATATTAGAGATTTAAAACCAATTCCACCTGAAAATTAGAAAAAAATTTTTTTTTAAGGATTTGATGCTTGAATCTGAAATTTTCTCGAATCCCCAAATATTGAATATCCTTAAGGATTTGAGGGATTTTAGGATCCATCCCTAGTGTATGACAAAAATGTTAAATCTATGTTCTACTAATCAGATCTCTTATTTTGATGAAGAGAACTGGTGTGTGCCAACAATTTGTTTTATTTGCTATCGTGACAGACGGGTGAATGCATCTCAGAGAGTAGTTGAATGTATATGGACTACCGTAAAAAGTGAAGTATCGGAAGAGGCAAAGATACCAGGAAAGTTTGTTAAGGCCAACATTGTTTTATGGATATGATCCACTTTTTATGTTTATTGTAAAAAACTTTTCGCTTCCCTTAAAGGAAAAAATGGCAATAATGTGTTGATTTTTAGTCGTGTGAGATAGCGACAACAATGACTACACAAGCAATATTTGCATTTAAAATTAAAAAGGACCTTTAATATCACAAATTAAGTTCAAAAGAAACTACAACTAAAATAATTTTAGCTTGCCTCTAGGGCAGGCCTGGCCAACCCAAAATGTTCCGCGGGCCACTGTGACAAACTACCATTTTTCGGGGGCCACAGAAAGAATAAAACAAGATTTTTAAAATAGGAAATCAAATGACATAAAGATATATTTTATTCATTCAGTTTACTATATATCTACATCTATGGGATATTTGTGTTTATATGTGATCACTTAATTTTTTTTTAATATACTTCACATCTTGCACATTTTGATTGATTTTCCAAATTTTCATAGCACCGTTATTGAAGATTAAGTTTTACTTTGATTAAATTTTATTTATGAAAAAAAATATTCACAAACGTATGTGGATCCAAAGGCACAGAAAATCGAGTTAGCAGAATATGAATTACCCTACATATTTATAGAATATTATGTTTTTAGCTCTGAATTAGAAAGTCATTCTACTTGTACTCAAAATGTGTGCTCAGTACTATGTAAAAATATTAAGCAGAGGTATTAATAAAAGTGGTATCTTTAATGGTAACATAAAAACTTCCTAAGCATGCTACCCCAGTCAACCACACCCTTTTAATCCACTAGATATGGTGACAGGCTTGTTAATTCAAAAATGTCAAGTAGTTGTAATTTTTCTGAAAATGTTTTAATAAAAGATCTAATTTGATAATATTAGTATTACTATAGCATGGCCATGTATACATCTTTGTATAAAAGCTTCAATATATTTAAATTCCAGAAAGAGTAATATTCAAGAATGTTTCAAAGCTTTACCCCCAAAGCTTAAAATTTAAGTATAATAACTGGATCTTTTCAATCAGTGGGCACCCTGGTATGTATAGTTATTATTTTTATAAATGTAAACATCATAAGCACTATTTTATTCAATTGTGCAATACTTTTAGATTAAAAGTTTTAAAAATAAGAATTATTTGCAATATTAAAATAGACTTTAAATAAGGGACCAAAACTAAGAGTTAAATAACCAAAGCCAGTTATTCTGGTCATATAATGAAATGTGTAAACCTTGTTAGCAGTTGATTCATTAAACGGAAAGCAAGAGATGGAACAGTTGTGAGGGACGTTGGAAACCAAGTTGTCGTCTTCATAATTATTTTCTTCATCAATGTTACATTCATCCTCTTCTTGACCAGAGTCATCAGTCATAAAAGGAATGTCTTCCACGTGCATTGCCTTCATTGATAAAAGAGAAACAGATTCAGTTTATATCATATGCGCAGTTGTAGTTTTACAGTAAGCCTATTCTAATGAAGGTTGATATTTAAAAAAATCAAAATTCTTAAAATTGGAATTTGGTTGGTTTAGAGAATTATTAAAAGTTCACACATGTTGATTATAATTAATTTAGTAATATGATCTGAAAATGTATTACATTTTGAGAGTTCTGTAGCTATAATGAGATGTTAATAATTTATGTCACGCAACAGATAGCATTTAAATCAAATAGGTAATCAAGATCATCAAGGTGCGGTTTTCTGCATTCATAATCGGAAGTCAACAGAAGTTCACACTTTGACGTAGTTTTGCGTTTGTTTTTTGTTTTTTTAGTTTTCTTACTAACTGTTCAGGTTTTACACATATGTACTAATAACACCAATTAGTTAAGGCTGAGGGAAGTTGAATTTAGAGAAAATGTACCTGCATTTGTGGGAAGAGTGGAAAACCATTTTGAAAAAACTCCTCTTAATAAACTCAACTAGGGATTCAAAACACGGAACGAGTATTTAACACTATTTGAACTTTAAATTAAGTATAAATATTTAACTTAAATAAGATGGCAATGTGACACACTGTGATTAGTATACTGCGCACAAAAGTGGAAATTATATTGGGAGGGAGGCTGAAGGGAAAGGTGATGAAGGTGAAGTATAATGACGATATACTGATGATTATTAAAACAAAAAGGGATCGAGAAAGATATGGTGCTAGTCCAGGTATACATGCCAAAAGTAGAAGTAGTGGAATACTTCGAAAAGATGGAAGAACTTGAGGAGAGAGAAAAGATGGATGCATGCATTATTGTAATGGGAGATCAGAATGCTGTAGTAGAAGGGTTGGAGGGGGAAACAATTGGAAAGGATGAACTAGGCAAACAGAACAAGAGGAGAGCAAGACTAGATAACTTCAGTAAAGAAAACTTACTTGTGATTGACAACACATTATACGAGAATTATAAAAGAAGGCGGTATACATGGTCATCCCGACTGAATGGGGAGAAGTACCAAATTGATTACATCCTGATAAATCAAGGGTATAGAGATTGTTTGGAAAATTCTAAAGCAAGCCTGGAAGAAGATATAAACTTTGCTGACAACTTGGTAGTAGCGAAAGTACAGTAGAAGCTGAAGAAAGTGATAAGAGTACAAGTCAAAGAAAAGATAAACCTGAATATACTAAAGCGGTCTAGAAAAGATAAGAAAATGGAAGATAGATATAGCAAAACTGGTGGGAGGGGGAAAAGAGGAAGGGGGTGAATGAAAAGTGGATAAATATAAGGAACAGCCTCAAAGCCCCAAACAAAACTTCTGAACTCAGAAGGTCCAAAAGAACAAAAGGGTGGGTTACAAACGCCATGTTGATTAAGATGGAATAACGAATGAAATGAAAGAATGTAGGAACAGAGTAAGGTAAAGGATTTATACAGAAGATTGAATAATGAGTTAAGAAGAGAGAGTGAACAGGCTAAAGAAGTGTGGATGAAGGAGAAATGTGAAGAGATAGAAAAGTTAGAAAAAAAGTAAAGTTTGGGATGATGTACAAAGCGGCCATGGTGCTAGTGTTCCAAGGGAAGATGAGAATAACAAAACTGGAGATAGAGAGGATGGATAGCGTGATATTAAGCAAACTTCATGATGTTATGAAAAGGTGGAAAGAATATGTATAATGGCTGTATGAAGCAGATCAAAGGACATCAAAGGATATCAGAGGACAAAAAGGGTTACTACATTTTGGAAGCGGAAATAAAAAAAGAAGGAAATGATGAACAGCAGGATGATTTTTTTTTTATCAACAGTTGTGATACTAATTGAGAAGAGAAGAAACACCTAGAAATGTGAGGACTATTGAACTATCAGTTTACTATCACATGCAGCCAAGCTGATTATTAGATTGCTTAATAGTAGACTGAATGGAAGGTTGGATAGCTCAATTGGACAGGAGCAGTATGGGTTTCAATAAGAAAATGGAACAAGAAATATCATGAGGCTGCTGAGAACTTTAGGAGAAAAGTATATTGAAAAAGGTACAAAAGTCTATGCTGTGTTAATCGATTTGGAAAAATCCTTCGATAGTGCACAATGGGAACACCTGTTAGGAATTCTAAAGCTTAGAGGGGTGGACTGAAATAAGAGGAGGATGATTGTGAAACTGTACCTCGAGGTCAGAGTACAGATTGGGAATGAGAGTTCAGAGGAAAATAGGATTGGTAGGGGAGTTAGACAAGATTGGTGTCTCTCCCTCACCTTGTTCAACATCTAAGTAGAGGATATTATAGGAAAGTGGAAGAAGGATATAGTATATATGATTTGCAGACGACATGGTGATATTAGTTGAGAATGAATGGGAACTGATGGAAATGTTGAAAGACCTGAATGAAGCTTGCAAGGAAAGAGGGATGCGAAATAATAAGAAGACAATAAAAACTATGGTCATTGGCATGAAGAGAACGAGGATGAAAATTAAGATCTAAGGGGAGAAAATAGAGCAAGTCTCAGTTTTCAACTATCTGGATAGCTGGATAAGCGAAGACATGCGATGGGGACAAGAAGTCAAATCTTGAACTGCTATTGCTTAGAGGATTTAGGAAGAGACAGACAAAGTGCTTTGCTTGGAGTGTAGCATTATATGGGGTGGAGACGTGGACACTAAGGAGGGAGGAGCGAAGATTGGAAGTGTTTGAGATATGGGTGTGGAGTAGGTTGGAAAGGATAAGCTGGGAAGAAAGAGTAAGGAATGAAGGAGTGCTGAAGAGTGGGGGAAAAGAAAATTATATTAGATATCATCAAAAACCGGAAGAAAAACTAAATTGGACACTGGCTGGGAAGGGAGAGTTTATTGATGGATACTATGGAATAAATGGTGGATGGAAAGAGAGGAAGAGGATGTAGAAGGTACTAAATATTGGATAACTTGAAGGTTGGAGGCAGTTATAGATGGAGGAAGAGGATTGCCGAGAACAGAATCGTGTATAGAGCCATTATATGATAGCCTGTTGTTCTGCCTGTTATTAGGCAGAAAACTAATTATTAAAATGAACAATGTATAATTCAGGCATATGCAAAGCAAAGAAATTTTAAATGCATACTTGGTTAAGATTTGTGTTAGATTCAAAATTAGGAAACTTAATATATGAAAGTTTTGCATCATAATTAAAATTTCAAACACAAAAAGATCCCAGATCCAGATTTAACAGAATTTAATTTGAAATTCAAAACATATGAGTTGTGTTTTAAAAAAATTATTTAACTTCTTATAGCAATTAACATTAATTCGATCAAATTTTGTATTATTAACTACCAAATAATTGTGTATAGTCAGTTATTATACCCTTTTTTTTATGTAAATCAATTTTTTATATGTCTAGTAAAAATTAAACTAATAATAAAGTAGGATTTGATGTGAAAACTTTTTATTGAAAAATGTTTGATTCAATCTAATTAAATAAGTAATGATGGGATTAAACCCAGACTATACTCACATTATCATCTGTATCTGTGTTCTTGTGAAAATCCATTGTTGTTGCTGAAAAAATATAGTCAGGCATGAAAGGATTAATATTAGAAGTTATAACTCTATAGGGAAAACCTCTTTTCACTTTATGAGGTAATTGTATTATATTTGGAAGAAGGTATAGGAAAGGTAGATAGAAACATATAAAAGGGGGACGAACACAATATGGCCTTTACAATGAAAAGAAGAACACAGTTCAAACTTTACACTGCTGCCAATGGCCAATGCCTCTTAAAGAAAATTGATCATCACCGCCCAATCCCCCGATCATTAGAAGTTATGTAATTGTTACTTTAAGACCTGCTCTTTACAAGTTAAAATTACGATATGGGCAATTATTATTGCATTAATGTAAATTTGTTTACAACAGTGATCTCTATAATATAACTGGATGGACATCTGTAGCTGAAATTTTCGAGCTGTCGTTTGCACACCATTGTGTAAGAGAGAAGAAAACTTTAGGGTGTCTTTCTCTCTTACACACATACAAGGCAATGTGCAGGCTGACATTCTCTGATTTGTATGATTATATGAGATACATCAATGTATAACTAGTCAAATGAAATAAATATGTTAATAAAAGGTTTAAAGAGTATAACTAAGTTTGACGATATGGACTTATTTCTTTAAATAAGTTGATGTAGGCTAATAAAGTAATACTTCCTGCAAGCCTATAACCTAAATGATCATTTGAACTTAAAATTTATAACTTAAAGTTTGTCATTCAAACAAATATTATCAAGTTTTAAGCTTCCTTATTTCACTATAGTTATCAAACCTTCAATGGTTTCTGAAACCAATATACAAGTTAATAGCCAATTTTAAATATTATATTGTAGTCTTGGTATATAATGTAAGCGACATGGATGATAGCTACATATTTTAATATATTTAAGATTTTAATCGTATTTATACAATATTACCTGTAAAACTTAATTCTATATCCTTCAAAATAAATGTTTATTCAGCCTGTAATGTACCTGATTTGCCCCTAATGAATATGTGAGAGCATTGACAATAATATCGTCCTAATTTTATAAACGTATTTTATTTTATTTAAATAATATAACCTATTACATGGCGCTTAAAGCACTTCTTCTTCCAAGAAGGCAGAAGAGCCACTATAAATTACTTAAGACTGCGTGATGTAGGACCTGTAAAGTCAAGATGACAATTTAAAGTCTTTATAAGAAAATAAAAATAAATTCCTCTTCTGGAAAGATTGATATGCATTTTTAAAAGGTAATTTGAGCCAGCTTCCTGATCCCAAACATTCTACTTCTATCCAGATGTTTTTTTATATTTCATTTTATTTTTCTGCAATGGATATATACGAAGAATGGTGCAATTGAAGGGCACTAGGAGTCCAGTCCTTGATATACTCGGACTGCAACTCCTGTCCGCGATTCCTACGATCGTGTTATCAGCCGCCTCTCTAAATTGTTACGCTAAACGACATGATCAGTTTTTCGACCATTACAAATAGTGATTATTGAATAAATAAATAGGATCAAACGTTACAATTGTGTAATTATTCAGTAAACTCTTCAATTGGCGCTCGATCACAGGGCTATAAATACCAATTATATCATCAAAATACAGTACCGCTTCATTGGCTCCCAATCGCGGGGCATAATAATTCTGTGTCGTAAAAATTGGCGCTCGATCACGGGGCTATAAATACCAATTATATCGTCAAAATACCGTACCAATTTAACTAGTGCTCGACCACGGGGCAATTATCAGCTAATTAAACGGTAATCTCTTCAATTGGCGTCCAACAGGGGAGCCCGTAAATCCGAATCTTTTTAATCCAGTGTGACATCCTACTACACTATTTTATAAAAATAACAATTTTATTGATGAGATATATTTCTGTACAGAACATTTAAAGAAACTGTTAAATCTGTCCCCTCACAATAAAGCAAACAACAAACTTGAGTGTCACACTTTGGTCTGTTGCAAGAGATGTGTTTTATGTCCATCCAGTATAATATAACTTAGAGATCAATGGCTTACAATGATCAATAGTATAATGAGTTTGTTCAACCCTTCAAATAATTTGTAATTTAGCCATTTTTAAGTGAATTGGATATCAAATGAAATCAAGTGCACAAGTTAGTTACTATTATGTATGTCAAAAGGCATTGATGCTCAAACAACTGCTATACAGAGTGTATCGATGTATGTGATAAGAAAGATAGTAGACCTCAAACAATACAAAAAAGTCCACATGAACATGTCCTAGATGTTCAATGGTTCCAAAGATAGGGCCTTTCAAGATTATGCTGAAATCAATAAAAGCTCTAGTTGAAAACACACCTGTGGCATAGCTATATCCCTGTCTGTGCAACAACAATGATACGTCACTTACAAGAAGTGCAACAGGGGAGTATGAAGTAGGGCTAGGAACAATTCCAGCAGAACCTTGAAAGAAATTATCTCAGGAACCAATGAACATAGGGCATATGTTCACGAGAACTTTTTGTGTTGTTTTGAGTTCTACTATCCACACCCCAGTTACTTTCCATATAAAGTGATACATCCTTTATGTTTATTTTTTAGCATCGGATCTTACTACTTGTTCCAGTTGTATGCATACACAAGCACAAGTAATTAGTTCATACTTTTGAACTATTCATGTACACATTTAATGCCAACACAAGTTATTAGTAAGCCTAGCTTGACTTAAATTAAGTAAAGGACAAACACAGTAACCAGATTTTAAATTTTGTTAATTTAATACACAGTGCCAAGAAACCAACCCAATTTAAGAGTGATAGATATATTTTCAGCCCTCGTTGAGAAAAGAACTTGGAACCCCAAATCAGTAGGAAGATCTTCTGCTGACTTAATTAAGGCGATGCACTTAAATATACTTAAGCTTACCAGATGATTACACCTCCTCCTACAGTTGAAGACATAAATCCCAAAAAAATATATTACCCTTGTTTAAGTATTACTATATAATCAGTAGCTTCTTATTAAGTTCAAAACTAATACAAAAAATATATATAAATTCTAAAGTAAATAAATGTCAAGCAACACAAAAATGAAAATTTATCTGAAAAATGAAGTGTTTGAGACCTTTTTTCACATGCTCTTGGTATTCACATAGTTGACCCGCTTCACACACTGCCTTGTTTGCTTCAACATCACTCTGAAACATAAACAATTATTGCAAAAAATAAATCTGAATTTACTATTTATACCTCTTAATACTTCATAATTATATAATTAGGGTTGGCTTCTTTGAATTCTAAAGGATGTTTGAATAGCAGTTTATTTCTATAGTAATTATGTTATTAATGGTCTATCCTTACATAATTTTAGTAAACCCTTAAACTACAAAGCTCTAGGGCATTAATTTACCAGGATATTGAAAGAAACACATAATTAGCAGGTGGAGAAAAAAAACAAATTTAAGAAAGTTTAGCTTCTACTTTACATACTATCTATCATCCCTCTAAGGTGAGTCAGACATGTCTATAGAGATTTAGCAAACACACCAGTGAAGATTACATGTCAGTATAAGAAAAACTAGCAACGGGTGGAAAAGTACTAAACTACATTCTGTGAAACAACTAAACTAAGATATTACAATTTATTATACAGCAGAACCACGTTAATCAGAACTAATTGGGACAGAAAATGGTTCGGATTAGTGAAAATTTAGATTAGGCGGGAGAATACTAGAGTCTTAGTGATACCAAAGTATGATCACAAATTTTAAATTACAGTTGAAATAGGTTTTATGGAATTCCCATTCATTTGACTGATGTTTAACATGCAATATGTATTGTAATTTTACATTTATAGTTTATCATTCAAAGTGATGTAGTTATTTTTAGTTACAGGAAAATACAGTGTCTTAAGTACAAAATATAAAGTTTATTATCACTAGTTTCTTAGAACTCACTTTTAACTTTTGAGTTTGTTATCAATAAAATATAGGCCTACTTCATTTGACTAAGAATGTTGTTTTTCCTCCTCGTTTTCCAAAAATTGTGTTTGGATTATCCAAATTTTTTGGACTACCAGGTTCTGGTCTAAAAGGGTTTTACTGAAGAGCCTAAAAATGTATCAACTATTTAAATATTAGGGTGCTCAGCTTGGTTGAAGATAGAAACACATTTTATATACTAATAATGAAAATTATGTCAATAAATGGAATGGGTTAATATTATTGGACTGGTGCAATTCTACACACAAATAAAAGATTTTGTTTGTGTTAATATTATTAAATGTTTATATTAAATTATTTATGAACATGGTTTATTTAAAATTACTTCTTAATTTTCTTTATTAAAACTATCAAACATATTTTCTTACTCAACTAACCTCAATAGAATCTTCGACCTCCGGAAAATCCATTTCTGTTAAGGACATAAAATTAATTACACATTAAAAAAAGTACATAGGCCTAGTTTTGTAGTTTCTGCTTAAGAACTAAATTTCTTTAGAAATAATGTAGTTTTGAAAAAATAAAATTATTTAGTAGAAATGTGACTATTTTTTCCTGAACTTTGATCAACGCTTTTAGCTATGGAATATTTTAAAAACTAAACACGGCAAAAAATCTATTTGTGTTAAATGGCAAGAAAATTATGAAATATGAGAAAGCATATAAAAATAAGTTTGGTGGGAGCTAACCATATGAGTATGACATTAGGTCCTGGAACTTAGTTTACCCTTTTTTCCGCACATTTCTTTAAATGAAAACCATATTTGGTGGGGGTAGTATAGCCAGAAAGAAACGCAAAGTATACACTTTCTTTACCTATGTTCCATTTGTTATGTATTGATATATTATATCATTTAATATTATCTAATATATATATATATACACACACACACACACTACATATTATTTCTGTTGTCAGCATCCCTTTTTCTCAACTAATACAAAGCCTACAGTGATGAATAAGGTATCAGTGAATAGGACTTTTTACCGACTTCTGACATAGCATACTAAGTTTACTTTAAAACACGTTGGTTGTTTAAAATTTAAGTTAAAATAAAAACCTAACAATATTTTTGTATCAATTACTGAAAATAAACTCTTTGCTATTTTGTGTATACACTTCACTGAGTATTTAATTTCAACAACACAACAAAAGATTAAATCATTTTCTTAGGGGTGAGGGGGGTAAAAGGTTGAATGTGCGAAAGTGGCGCAAGGGTTTATTGGTGTGTGTATATATATATATATATATTGCCTACATAAATAAACAAAATGTTTCTTAAGTTGCTAGCACAACTAAAAATTAGTCTTGTATCTCACTCAGTTGTCCACTAACCAAATTACCATTTACTTACCTTGAGGCGGCCAGAAAAATAATGAATCGGTTTACTTTAATTTAAACTGTTGAGCCCAATTAATGTAGCTAGGCTTACTAATAACTTGTGTTGGCATTAAATGTGTACATAAATAGTTCAAAAGTATGAACTAATTACTTGTGCTTGTGTATACATGAGTTATAGATCAAATAATTCCAAAAGTCAGGGGTGTAAGTAATTTCACCATTTCAATATGGTTTGGCAGAAAAAAGTAAAATAAAATCTCCTTTCAGATAATTTATTTAGAGCAAAATATAAATGTAAATGTCTTAGCAATAAAGTATTATTATTATTATTATTAGCACCGCATCTTACTACCCGTTCGGGTTATACGCACTTATGCTAATGTGTAATGGTAGGGTGATTGTGAGATGAAATGGAGGACCTACAGTTTAACGTGGGATCCGAACCACGGTGGAGGCCTGGCATTCCCCACATTCACAAGATGTCTTGTCAGAGGTGAAGGAAGGGTTTGGTAATCAGATAAATCTGTGCCGGGACCGAGGATTGAACCCCGGCCGCCAGCATAGAAGTCTGACACCTTACCCCTAGACCGCCAGGTCACCAATAAAGTATTAATAGAAGAAAATCTCTCCTTTGTTAGTCACAATTTATGCATCTAAATAGTTTCTGGAGCATAAATTCTCAAATTGGGAGCCTCATTTGATTCCAAGCAGCATTGTGTGAAATACATTTGGGTTTAAGGAACAGTATTAATTGCAATACAAGTTGAAAAACCCACCAATACAATCACCACCAATCCACCAAAATCTGATGGATGGATGGATGGATGCTTAATGCATTTACCACTTCATTTTACTCTTTTTCATACCTTTGTACTTTCTTTCAACCGCTAAGAAAACTGTTATGATAGTTTAAAAAAAATAAACGCTAGATTTTGATAAATGTCAACATTTCGGAACCCAATGAAACCAAAAAAGTGGTTCTCACGGTCTGTCTGTATCTCTGCCTAGAGAAAAAACCATTTTACCGATCGGGCTAAAACTTGGTACCTAGAGTTTTCAGAAGGTTCCTCTAAGGAGTTTTTGAAATTAGGTTTATACCCATAAAACTAAAAGTAGTTTACTGAAGAGCAAAAATATAAAAATCATTTTTCTCAAAATCTGCTTTAACAATTTTGATTGTTGACCACTAGACCAAAATGCAGGCCAAAATAGTTGTTTAACACTATGAATAAACCGCTTTGATTGGTGGAGAGATTGACCTATCATGTCAGAGGTTACAAAACAAATTTCAGAACAGAGCACATGTCTCCAAACTCATGACTCATAACAGTCCATTAAAATATATAGAGCAACATATAGACATGTTGATTCTCAGGTTATCCAACAAATGTTTGTTTAGCATTCATAAAAAGTTACATCATGATAAATCATGTATAAATGGTGTAGCCCCAGAGACAAATTTGGAGTATTATTGAAAGCTGTGAAATCATGTAGATTTTCCCATCCCTTTTAGTAGGCCTACTTATAATTAATCATTTTAATGTAAGTTATGTTAAGATTTTGTATCCTCATATTTTATGCATTTTAAAGTTAAGTCTAGAAATGATATATTTGCATTTGTTCAGAGTTAGCTTTTACTTCCATGTTGAACACCTGCTCAAGAAGCAAGTGAAGGTTCTACTCCTTTTGTTATTTTCCGTGACACAGTAATTACTGGCGGGTCGATGAAGTGAAATAGCATTAGTTTTTGGGGTCTACAAATGTGAGAACAGGGACTACATGGACTAGGCACTCGGGTTTCTTGGCGTGGTTTGGCTTGGCATCTTTGCCCTCAGAATCTTAACATAGAAAGATATATTTTTGATTGTCTTAAGATATGATATTTAATCTACATATAAAATAACAGTTACGCTTTGAATCTTGGTACTGAAGAGAAGAAGTATTGTAGTTGTGTACAAGATGTAGAACTTTAAATACTGAATAAAATATTATTATCGCAGAACAATCATTTACTTCAAAAAATTCCCCCATTATAATAATAATAATAATAATAATACCCAAATGTTACGCATGTAACTTTTACTACACATTACTAAAGAGGAACGTAAGAGTACACATTCCACCCTTATCAGATTACTACAATTTCTTGACACAGCTTTGAAGCATAGTTCTATTTAAGTGGTTTTGAAGTATTATATAACATAGAGGGCTAGGCACACTCTCTCTTGTCATCCCAACAGTGATGTGATTTACTGGTTACTACTAGAGAATGTAAACTTTTAGATCTGCATTAATATATTTCATTGGTGGGATTCGTCTCGGCTACAATCTCGCCCCCTCCCCCATTCTTCGCCATAATCTGCTGCCCTGACTGTGAGTAAGAATGTTACATTGGTCTTGTGTTATCACCAAAAACGTACATTTTATTGAGTATGTTACCTTATTTTTAAATACTAAAGGACCTATACATAGTCAAGTGCTCATTCAGTTCTTCACTAATACAGAAATATATATATATATATATAAGTAGGCCTGATATACAATTGAAAATTTTTAATACAAAAAAACTTTATATTGTACAATACTTGTACAGCTCTTTAAAGAAAAGGGGAACACAACTTTTTGAGCTATGTTTGGTTATATATGGATGAATGTACAGGAAAGCGGGATAGAAACACATAAAAGGGAACAAACGCAATAAGGATTTTAAAATTAAATGAAGAACAAAGTTCACACTTTACATTTCTGCCACAAAGGACAAAGAGATAACAGCTACCTCTTGAAGAAAATTGGTCGTTATCACCCAAACCCTTGACCTAAGTTTCATTTTATCAGAACTCATCAGGAGGAAGTCTGAAATGCATAACACATCTTCCTAAAAGATTAAATCAAAAAATATGAAAGAGAAAAAAATTGGTAAAGAATAATAGGACATTTAGATAGGAGCATATAAAAGAAACAAATAACATATAGGATATATACAAGAAATGGTTATTAAATGTGCATACATAAGATATAGCTTACAGAAATATAATTTTTAAAAAGCAAAAAGTTGTTTTCCTTCATGCATGCATGCATGCATGCGCACACAAACACAGCCAAACATTTTGAAAAATTACAAATATAAGAACATAATTGGAAGCTCTCATTGGAGTGAATCACAATTTAATTGTGTGTGTGTATCTGTACCCACACACACACACACACAAAAACACATAATTCTAATTTTTCAAATTGTTTGACAGTTCAGTTTGCTCCACATGGATCTCACAAAAACAACTTGATCCTATAATCGTATCAACCAACTCACCTAATGAGAGTTCTTGCTTGAGATCCTTTAATTCATTTGAATCAGGGCAATACTTTAAACCCTGTGCCATATAATCTTGGACATTAGACAAATGACGAGCTTTATACGCTGCCTTGATTGATTGGATGTAGCCCTGTAACATGTACTTAATACAGACAAGTCTAACTTTGCTCACTGTAGACAGTCAAACATATAGCCTAATATTCAATCAATATCATCATAAGAATATCTTTGGTAACCCTGAATTTAATATAATGCAGACTTACAGTTAAAAGAATAATAATAATATTTAGCACCGCGTCTTACTACCCGTTCGGGTTATACGCTTTAAGTACTAATTACGCTATTGGATTAGAAATTGGGAAGGTTGAATTATAGGAAGTGAACCCACATTTGCGTGGAGGGAGAGTGGAAAAACATTTAGGAAAAACCACCCCCAGTTCCCCCGACCGAGATTCGAACCTCGATCTCCCCGTCTTCAGCAGTCGAGCTTCAACACGACAAGCGCGTTAGCCAACTACGCCACCGAGGCGGGTTACAGTGAAAAGAATAATTATAAAAGACCGAACAGATGGTTCTAAGATTTAATCATTGATTTAATTAAAATGCAGTTTATACCTTGAGGAATGTTGGTTCTAATCTGACAGCATTCAAGGCATATGTTTCGGCTAATATGTAATTACTTATTTCATGATAAACATGGGACAAGTTGACATTCAGCTGTGTATTCTTTGGATCAAGTTTTAGGCCTGAAATTAGAGAGAAATGTTAGATAGAGCACCGAGAGATAGAGTGCACAGATGAAAGTAAACAAGACAGTAGTTAGAGGTAGTGAGTTTCAATTTAACCGTTTAACATGTTTACCCAAGCAACAGTCTGTAAGACAATATTATGCATATATTTTTTTAGCACCGCATTTTACTACTCATTTGGGTTATACACTTATCTACTAATTATGTTAAGGGTTTTATGAATTAGAAAGGTTAAATTTATAAGTATACCTGCATTTGCACAGAGGGAGAGTGGAAAGCCATTTTGGAAAAACTACCCTCAGTATACTCGACCAAGATTTGAATCTTGATTTCCCCATCATCGCCAATCTTATTTTATAAAATAGTCATTATCTGATAGATAATATTACACTATTGAGCACAGGTCACATGGGAAGTGACTGATAAAACAAACATTTTAGAAAACATATTAAACAAGTTAAAAGTAAGGAGTGGATATAAATTAAAAGTTAAGACTTAAAAATATTGTTCAAAATATATATAAAAAGAGTTGATTAATAAATTAGTTAAGATAGTTGATGTAATCAATTTAAATTGTAAATCCAAATGTATAATGAGGTTTAATTATGGTAACACCATATTTTCAAAATTATGAACATTAAACATATAATGAACAATTCATCAACAATTTAGTTATATATAAGGTGATGTGAAGATATGTTTAAAATACATAAAAACACATTAAAAGGTGGGTGTAAAACTTATAGATAACAAAATATGTTGGACAAAACAATGTTTCAGTTCAAGTAAGTTTAAAAATCAAATTATAAAATTTAAGTCAAGAGGCTAACAACTCCAAAATATGTTTTAACAAAATAATTGAGAAATGTCACAGAATGACTTGAGAATATATCATTTATAATGAAACAATGTTTGAAGTTTGAATAAAGTTTGAATTAAAGTTGACAAGTATGAAATTTAATTTATAGGTTAACAAATGTGAGACGAGTTTAAATGAAGTAGAGAATGTAGTATAATATTCTAAGCCTTATCTGTTTTCATGTCCCATTACTCCTTATGAATTTCCAGCATTGGAAAGATGCTGGAATACTTTATTCTGACATGTTTTGACACTTATGGTGTCATAATCATGGAAACTGTAAAACAAAATTAAAGAAGCATTAAGACAAAACAAGATATAAAGAGTTAAAATTAGTGAATGAGAAATATTGTTGTGCAATCATAAAATTAATAAGAATTAGTAAACAAACATACTTACAAAAGTCATTGTGAAAAACACAATGTGTTGATACGACGGTGAGATGTTAACTGACTTAAGGTATGGTCCAAGAGAAAAATGTGTGTGGAAAAACAAGAGACTAGTGATAAGCGAGCTAAACAAGGTAAAGTTTAGAAGACCATGATGTAATAGTGTTAGGTTGAGAAACTGCTATTGAAATCAGTTGGAGTGTTGACTGATCTATGGAATCAAGGATAGATAGAAAATATGGTACTGGATGAAATGAAGAATAAAAAAGGAACTAATTTTCTCGACTCCGGCTCGGACGGGTCATTTTCTAAGATGGAAGGTAGAGCGGGAAAAATAAGGTTACAGGATTTTAATGTTTTTAGGTGGATGCTTTAATGTGTTGATGAGAATATGATTTGAACTTTGTAATTGTTCAATGAGAATTGACTTATTATTTAATAAAGCTGCTTGAATCAAAAAGTGTTCAGCTGTGTTTAATTTTGTACCTTTATGAGATAAGTGAAGGGGTTTCATACACTAGTTTATTGGTTTGGTTTGATGATTGGTGTTTTTAGATGGTCTGCAAATTTTGAATTAGTTCTATTGTATTTGAAATCAAAAATATGCTCTTAATTGCGAACCTCGAAGCTCCGGCCCTTAATTAAACCTCATTATACATTTTGATTTAAAATTCAAATTGATTACATCAACTATCTTAAATATTTTATTGATCAACTCTTTTTATATATTTTTTGAGCAATATTTCTAAGTCTTAACTTTTAATAGATAAAACAAAGTTTAATACATTTCAATTTAGTGGGAATGCCTCCCACAGCCACCTTCAAATTTTTCTGAGAATTCCATTCAAAGAAATTGGGGTGGAGGATAAAAAAAAATACCTGCCCCATGATGCTAAAATAAAACGTAGTACCTACTAAAAAAAACAATAAAATCAATCTTCTTTTAATAAAAAAAAAGAGATGGTTGCCAACCCCAATATTGATGTTAATGTTTCTAGGGTAGTGGATCTATTAATGATTGCCAACATATTTAGAGTGAGGTCTCATCACTTTTGGATCTACTTAAAAAGGTATGTGTAGACTAAACAACTTTAATGTACCCATAATTCTAATAGGTGGTAATCATGCTCACAGAAAAGGCTCTGTCCTAATTGACCGTTGGCCAATGTTGAGCTGTAATCTATCTATAGGCTGTGTTCCGCTCTTAGATTGCAGTACAGGATCTTATGGATATTTACTATCTCTTTTGAACCCATTAGTTTCCTTGTTAGAAATGTCCTTTTTCTACCCAGCACAGTGTCCATTTTGTAGCTTAAAAATAAAACCCCATTATTTCTGTAAAATAATCATGCTATATCTTATGAAATTTACTGATGCATCTAGTGAAAGCAATATAAACTACCAAAACCAGTTGTTAACTAGTTATGTTTTACAAAATATAAAAACTAACACACTGCCTCAGTTTTATGAGTGTTCAAATATATCACATCATAAGACTTTACAATTGTGTTGGAGAGCCAATCATTTTATGTTGGCTGTGATAATAATCATGAATATCTGCAAAGTCTGAAATTGATAGTTTTTACCAAGAAGTCCAACTAGAAGCAATAACCAAAATTAAAAGTTATTTTCAAGGAACCAGAACAGAACAATAAAAGAATAAAATCGCTTAAGAACCAGAACCAATACATATTTTTAAGTTCATAAAGATTCTTATAGATTTGTAATTTAAAAATAATTTGTAATTTCTATCTATGAATTTTAAGATGGTAGCAAAATACTAACAAATAAAAATTAATCTAATTAAGAACCAAAATTAACAGCCACTTTTATATATCTCTAACCAGAGTAAAAACTGAAACTTTAAAATGCATGTTTGGAGAACCGAAACAAGAACCAGAACTAATAAATATTTGGTGTGTCTCCCCGTCTCGTACATTAGGTTTGAAAAAAAATTAAACCCTAATAATATGCCTCTTAAATAAATTAAGTAAGACATGAAAAAATTGTCTTGCTAGAAACTTTGTTCCTTTTAATCTTAAATGGGTATAATAAGTGAAATAAATTAATGAATAGTTTGAATGTATTTTTAAAAAAAATTGTGGACAAATAGCACCTTCCATTTATTAATTTGTGGTTGTCTTTTGTAGTTTTAAAGTGTGTAGCTCAATGTTCACACTGCCTGATCTGGAGTAGCACAGCAGTGTTAGATAATTGTATTGTTGAAAACATAAGGGTTGTCAGTGCATCCAATTCACATAAAAAATTGATAATATTGGATATGCATACATTAAGACAATTTTACATTCATATGGAAAAAATATACTTTTTTTTAATAGTTTTATGGAGTGTATTTTGTGTCAATTTCTGAATATATGTTAAATATTTGAAAAGATAATTTATGTGCAACAATTTATTATACCATCATTTACTTTCTGGTAAAGAAATCAGCTACCCATAGTGGTAATCAATTGGTGTAAGGTGTTATACACTCATTACATTTTATTGTCATAAGTAATCAATTCAGGGGTTGTTGAATCCTGGCCAAATTAACTTGCAATAGTCCAACACCCTACCACAGTCGGTAGTGCATGTGCCAACTGAGCTAGGGGGCTCAGGTTTCATTCCCTGCATGGTTAAATATTTATTGGTAAATTTTCTGATGGGGAAATAAATGTTGTATGATTCTTAGCGTCATAATAGTTTGTAAGTTGTGAGTTGATATAATCAATGTGTTTGAAAAGTACAAGTAAAATATACCCAATAAAACAATAATTCTTCAAAGTTGATTTTATCAAGCGATTTTTTTTCATAGTTACAGGCAAATACCGACACACTTATTCTTAGCAATATTCCTCATCCTTAACACATTATATTTTTGATTTGAATTAATACTTTTAAGTTGTTGATAGTCAAGACACGGGCACCAGACTTAGCAGTAGGGGAAAGTTGGGCAAACCCGGCTACCTAAGGGTCTTAGTTAGATCTATCAAACAATTCTAAAATGCAAAAGGAATTTCAAAAAAGCAACAGCAACTTCTGGAAGGATAAGGACTATTAAAAAATGACATATGTTGAGGGAAAACTATGCTATTTTGGACAAAAATTTAAATTTTCTGAAGGATCTAAAATTTGTCACTGGGTAAATCCATGTGAAATCAACCGATAGTCTGGACCTTCACATCTCTGAACAAAATAATTTTTGGAACATTGGTTCTATTTATTAAATGGATGAAAAATATGAAATTTCAAATTTTTTTTTACATTCCGTTTTTGAGTTAATGGCTTTCAAAGTTTTGGAATTCGCATGATTTTGGCCGCATTTTAAAATCTTCAAATGGCTCTATCTCAAAAACTATAAGACCTAGAGAGGTGGAATGTCTACTATTCTATTTAGGATTTTACAGGCTTTAATATGATATGCAACTTGACCATATTTAACAATTTAATTTTTTTCCTAAAGAATTTAAAAAAAGCATTTTTGTTATATCTCAAAATTGAAATTTTTAATTTTTTTCTAAAAAATATATTCTATTTATACTCCTTTTGGGAGAACATGTACCAAATTTGAAGATGGGATCATGTAATAAATAGTTAAATATAGCAGTACCACAGCAAATTCACCCAGAATAAGGGGTATTGTGTCAATACCATGAGTATTTATGAACACCTGCAGTACCATAAACAACTTAAATGGGAAAATTGTTTCTACTCATTTAATTTATTGCTCTTTTAAGTTAACCCTAAAACATTAAAAAAACAAAATAATTTTTATGTTTTTAAGGGCCCTATTAAAAAATTCAAAACTAATGAAAAACCTTTTTATGAGGTTGAACTTAGAATTAAAGTAATTTCAAATGAAGACAGTGATTCATGACAAGACAAGCCCAGGGGAAAGTGAGTCATACACACATGCAGCAACCTGAATACTGCTATTGTTTACAAGTTCCATCAGTTTTTACTGTGACTGCCAGACAAACAATATCCATGTACTTTATTGGCTTGGTTTCTCAGTATTATTTCTTATTGAAGTGACTTATTTCAGTGGCTTTTCTTATTTTAGTTTATGGACACGTAATTAAGACCTAGACTACAATAATCTTTTTTGGGGTTCTATTTTAATCATTGTTTATTGCATTATCAGTCCTATTAGTACTGTTTCCTGCTGTTTATTTGTGAAGGGAAGGGAAAGAAATTGGGCAACGTTTTGTTGCAACTCATTTAAGAAAAAATCACACAGGGTCAAGAAAAAAGATCTTAGAAATGTGAATAGTTGGATGATATACTTAAATTACAATATGAAAAAAGACATGGAAATTTGTTCAGGTTGTAGAGTCCAACTATCAAAAGAAAAGCAGCCAGAGCTGTTGACTAATGAAAAGATAGAACCACCAGAAAATAATGAAACTGGAATTGTAAAACCTGGTACTAGTAGGTCTGAAGATCCTGAATTTATGAATGTTGATGAAGGTTTCCAACTTCTAAATGCTTCTCTAACTTCAATAGGTGAGTTGCCAGTGGTAAAAAAAAAATGCAACAGTTCAAAAAAAGTATTTCCATGAAAAGGTTGACAAAATAAAATGCAACAAAAACTGCATATTGAGCTTATTAACTACAAACCTCTGTGTTAGTATGTTTTTTTTGTACTTTTGACATAGCATACCTCATTCTGGGTGAATTTGCCACGTGCCGCTGTATGCGACTATTTATTACAACATGATCCCTTTGTCATCCCATCTTCAAATTTGGTATATATGATCCCAAAAGGTGTATAAAAATAATATTTTTTACAAAAATATTTAAAATTTCGATTTTGAGATTAAAAAATGTATATATGTTTTTTATTTTTAAAAACACACTTAAATGTGGCCAAGTTGCACGTCATATTAAAGCTTGTAAAATCCTGAAGAAAATGGTACAAATTACACCTCTCTAGGCCTTATAGTTTTTGAGATAGAGCCATTTGAAGATTTTAAAATGCGGCCAAAATCATGTGAATTCCAAAACTTTGAAAGCCAATAACTCAACATAGGAATGTTAAAAAAAAAATGAAATTTCATATCTTTCGTCCTTTCAGTAGATAGAACCAATTTTCCAAAAATCAACAAAATTTGAAACATCAAGTTCCAGAATTATTTTTTAATTGGTTGATTTCACATGGATTTACCCCACTATCACACAGGATGAGATAAAACCAAGTAGTCATTAAAAAAATGCACATATCTCCCAGTAATAATTTTTCAATTTATTTCAAATTTCACACTTCAGACATTACAGATATTTAATTCAATAACATGTTTCGGTAAATCTTTCAATAATTAAACAATACAGAAAACTATTTTAGATTTGTTTGAAAACTCCAATAAAATAATCACAAATGTAATCTTCTGGTTCGTGACCACTGCAGGCTTTATAAGCCCATTTTCTAAACACCAAGCACTGTATACAAAATTATCTTTATCTTGAGTGCATGAATAGTTTGTTGCAAAATGTGCAAGCAATATTCATATAGTCTTCATCCACGGAGGGTGACCACTCTTCTTGACATGTCTATTTTGTTTGCTTCTTTGCTCTTTGGTTTTACTGTGGTTTTCACTTCTTCCTCCTGTCCTTTATTCTCATCTACAAAAAAAACACATTTTTTAAATGGTTTTATAGTCTTGGCCAATTATTCTTCAAGTAAGGTGTTGAAGTAAAATTTCCGTTTTTCCTCGTTTTCTGCTGTCATTCGGTTTCTTGTGGAACCGGCATGAGCAAGAGTGGGGAAATCTTGAACACAGATCCATCACCCTCGGATGATGTTTGAGCCGTGTCAATTTTAGATGTTGATAGCTTGGCAGTATCCATTTTAGATGTTGATGGCTTAGCAGTATCCATTTTAGATCTTGGAAGTATCAATTTTCAATCTTGATGGCTTGGCAGTATCCATTTTAGATGTTGATGGCTTGGCAGTATCCATTTTAGATGTTGATGGCTTGGCAGTATCCATTTTAGATGTTGATGGCTTGGAAGTGTCAATTTTAGATGTTGATGGCTTGGCAGTATCCATTTTAGATGTTGATGGCTTGGAAGTGTCAATTTTAGATGTTGATGGCTTAGCAGTGTCCATTTTAGATGTTGATGGCTTAGCAGTATCCATTTTAGATGTTGATGGCTTGGAAGTGTCCATTTTAGATGTTGATGGCTTGGCAGTATCCATTTTAGATGTTGATGGCTTGGAAGTGTCCATTTTAGATGTTGATGGCTTGGCAGTATCCATTTTAGATGTTGATGGCTTGACAGTATCGATTTTAGATGTTGATGGCTTGGAAGTATCCATTTTAGATGTTGATGGCTTAGCAGTATCCATTTTAGATGTTGATGGCTTGGAAGTGTCCATTTTAGATGTTGATGGCTTGGCAGTATCCATTTTAGATGTTGATGGCTTGGAAGTGTCCATTTTAGATGTTGATGGCTTGGCAGTATCCATTTTAGATGTTGATGGCTTGGCAGTGTCCATTTTAGATGTTGATGGCTTGGCAGTATCCATTTTAGATGTTGATGGCTTGGAAGTGTCCATTTTAGATGTTGATGGCTTAGCAGTATCCATTTTAGATGTTGATGGCTTGGCAGTATCCATTTTAGATGTTGATGGCTTGGAAGTGTCCATTTTAGATGTTGATGGCTTGGCAGTATCCATTTTAGATGTTGATGGCTTGGCAGTATCCATTTTAGATGTTGATGGCTTGGAAGTGTCCATTTTAGATGTTGATGGCTTGGCAGTATCCATTTTAGATGTTGATGGCTTGGCAGTATCCATTTTAGATGTTGATGGCTTGGAAGTGTCCATTTTAGATGTTGATGGCTTGGCAGTATCCATTTTAGATGTTGATGGCTTGGCAGTATCCATTTTAGATGTTGATGGCTTGGAAGTGTCCATTTTAGATGTTGATGGCTTAGCAGTATCCATTTTAGATGTTGATGGCTTGGCAGTATCCATTTTAGATGTTGATGGCTTGACAGTATCGATTTTAGATGTTGATGGCTTGGAAGTATCCATTTTAGATGTTGATGGCTTGGCAGTATCCATTTTAGATGTTGATGGCTTAGCAGTATCCATTTTAGATGTTGATGGTTTGGAAGTGTCCATTTTAGATGTTGATGGCTTGGCAGTATCCATTTTAGATGTTGGTGGCTTGGCAGTATCCATTTTAGATGTTGATGGCTTAGCAGTATCCATTTTAGATGTTGATGGCTTGGAAGTGTCAATTTTAGATGTTGATGGCTTAGCAGTATCCATTTTAGATGTTGATGGCTTAGCAGTATCCATTTTAGATGTTGATGGCTTGGAAGTGTCAATTTCCAATCTTGATGGTTGGCAGTATCCATTTTAGACGTTGATGGCTTGGAAGTGTCCATTTTAGATGTTGATGGCTTGGAAGTGTCCATTTTAGATGTTGATGGCTTTGCAGTATCCATTTTAGATGTTGATGGCTTGGAAGTGTCCATTTTAGATGTTGATGGCTTAGCAGTATCCATTTTAGATGTTGACGGCTTGGAAGTGTCAATTTCCAATCTTGATGGTTGGCAGTATCCATTTTAGACGTTGATGGCTTGGAAGTGTACATTTTAGACGTTGATGGCTTGGAAGTGTCCATTTTAGATGTTGATGGCTTGCAGTATCCATTTTAGATGTTGATGGCTTGGAAGTGTCCATTTTAGATGTTGATGGCTTAGCAGTGTTCATTTTAGATGATGATGGCTTAGCAGTGTCCATTTTAGATGATGATAGCTTGGCTGTGTCAATTTCCAATCTTGATGGCTTGGCAGTGTCAATTCTAGATGTTGACGTCTTAGCAGTATCCATTTTATATGTTGATAGCTTGGCAGTGTCAATTTCCAATCTTGATGGCTTAGCAGTATCCATTTTAGATGTTGATGGCTTGGAAGTGTCCATTTTAGACGTTGATGGCTTGGAAGTGTACATTTTAGATGTAAATGGCTTAGCAGTATCCATTTTAGATGTTGATGGCTTGGAAGTGTCAATTTTAGATGTTGATGGCTTGGCAGTATCCATTTTAGATGTTGATGGCTTGGCAGTATCAATTTTAGATGTTGATGGCTTGGAAGTGTCAATTTTAGATGTTGATTGCTTGGCAGTGTCAATTTCCAATATTGATGGCTTAGCAGTATCTATTTTAGATGTTGATGGCTTGGAAGTGTCCATTTTAGATGTTGATGGCTTGGAAGTGTCCATTTTAGATGGTGATGGCTTGGAAGTGTCCATTTTAGATGTTGATGGCTTAGCAGTATCCATTGTTGATGTTGATGGCTTGGAAGTGTCCATTTTAGATGTTGATGGCTTAGCAGTATCCATTTTAGATGTTGATGGCTTGGAAGTGTCAATTTTAGATGTTGATGGCTTGGCAGTATCCATTTTAGATGTTGATGGCTTCGCATTATCAATTTTAGATGTTGATGGCTTGGAAGTGTCAATTTTAGATGTTGATGGCTTGGCAGTGTCAATTTCCAATTTTGATGACTTAGCAGTATCCATTTTAGATGTTGATGGCTTGGAAGTGTCCATTTTAGATGTTGATGGCTTGGAAGTGTCCATTTTAGATGTTGATGGCTTGGAAGTGTCCATTTTAGATGGTGATGGCTTGGAAGTGTCCATTTTAGATGTTGATGGCTTAGCAGTATCCATTGTTGATGTTGATGGTTTGGAAGTGTCCATTTTAGATGTTGATGGCTTGGCAGTATCCATTTTAGACGTTGATGGCTTGGAAGTGTACATTTTAGATGTAAATGGCTTAGCAGTATCCATTTTAGATGTTGATGGCTTGGAAGTGTCAATTTTAGATGTTGATGGCTTGGCAGTATCCATTTTAGATGTTGATGGCTTGGCAGTGTCAATTTCCAATCTTGATGGCTTGGCAGTGTCAATTTTAGATGTTGATGGCTTGGAAGTGTCAATTTTAGATGTTGATGGCTTAGCAGTATCCATTTTAGATGATGATGGCTTGGCAGTGTCAATTTCCAATGTTGATGGCTTGGAAGTGTCAATTTTAGATGTTGATGACTTGGCAGTGTCAATTTCCTATGTTGATGGCTTGGCAGTGTCAATTTCCAATCTTGATCGCTTGTAAGTGTCAATTTTATATGTTGATAGCTAGCAGTGTCAATTTTTAGATGTTAATGGTTTGACAGTGTCAATTTTATATGTTGATGGCCATCATGAATGATAACTATTAATAATAATAATAATAATATTTAGCACCGTGTCTTACTACCTGTTCGGGTTATACGCTTTAATTATTAATTACTCTAATGGATTAGGCATTGGGAAGGTTGAATTAGAGGAAGTGAGCCCACATTTGCGTGGAGGGAAAGTTGTAAACCATTTAGGAAAAACCACACCCTCTTCACCCGACCGAGAGTCGAACCTCGATCTCCCCGTCCTCAGCGGTCGAGCTCAACACGACAAGCGCGTTAGCCATTTACGCCACCGAGGCGGGTATGATAAATATTATTATAGCAAATGATAATACTGCGCATGGGGCATAATCGGGCCTTTTTTTCACACCCCTAAATACCCTGTTTTAAGCCATATGACTACTAAAAATGAATATTGCATCCCTTGCACATAATACAAAATAGAGATTTGGACAAGGAAAGAAAATAATTTGCAAAAGCTACAGAAAACAAGGATGTATTTACCACAATGAAAAACTGTTGTAGGAATTTTGTATGAAGTCACAAAGACATGAAAATAATGAAAAAAAACTTTTCACAATTTCTAAAAGTTCTCACAAAATGAAGACCGGCAACCTCACCCTTCTGTATCTCAAGACAAACTGTTTATAGATGCTCCTGATGCGATTTTATGCCACAGGCACGAGATCGCAGCACCAGGTGGGAAGAAACTTGGGTACTTGGTTTGACCCGTACCCGGTTTTACTGAACTTTCCCCTACAAGTAAATATAAATATAGCCCTGCTGGACTTAGCACCAATGACTCCACCTACTGACAACAGCAGGAAAAGTGAAGTAATGTCCTATTGAAAAGACAAAACACAGCTGTTTGATACTTACCTAGGAGGATTGTCTACCAGTAAGGAGGTATTAATTTTGTGTTTCAGCCTTTATTTTGGTGTAGACCTACAGGGCATTAGGGATTTAATCATAATTATTGAACATGTAATACTAAAGATGACACCGGCTTACATTATAATCAACCTAACAAGATGTGGATGAGTTAGGCAATTGTTTAAAGAAGTGTTCACACATTTGTATGGATAGAGGGGAAACAATTTGTTTTAACTTGTGAAAAACCATCTTCCATTTGACAAATCAGAATTAAAACCACAACTTTCTCATCACAGGTGATTTGGTATTTTCCATATAAAGCGGGTTTAATATAATAATAAACACAATTATTGACATTAAGCAAACTTTAACTATCTATCCATAAAGTGAATCAACTTTGTGTTACTTGATACATTTCTAATATAAAAATGGTCTAGCTGTCTCAGCCGAATAACTGTGCATTCTAAAAGACATGTATTGCAATTTAAGACCCTATAGCCTATAGTTGACCTGCAACCGATGCATAAAGGCAAATGATTTTAGATCTTAACATTTATGTCATACCTTTTTTGTAATGAGCGATGGCTTGGTGATATTTTTTCTGCAGAAAGCAATTATTGCCCAAGGCCTTTAGATTTTCAACTTGTCCTCCATGAGGGTTCATTTTTCCGCTAAAAAAATGTGTATGGTCACACATTCACCAGCTTACAGCTTCTATTTGTGCTACAGTAAATACGAATCGTGGACTTGATTAAAATTCTTAGATGTAAATTTTTTAGTAGAAAATTATTTTGTTCCAGTTTAAATATGCAACATGCACTTTTGAGCAAATGGATTTAACTGAGCACATGCCTTAATCCTAAGAACACACAATGAAACAAAGCACTCAAACTAAACAGCCATAAATGTATTGCCTATGAAGTAGAAACAAATGGTTCAAATTTGGTAACAGTGTGAGTGTGTGTGTATGTGTGTAGGGGGTTTGTGTGTGTGTTTTTTTTCCCAACACCTTATTTTTAGGAGTAATTTTACACCTGTGCATATTGAAAACAGTGAGTTAAAACACCTAAAACCCAATTATGAAAAACATTCAGTGACTTAAAATATATAAAAAAAAATCAGAAATGTGACAAAACAGTCTAAGCAGAACCAAATAATACAAATTTGTACATTTATTTTGTTTCCAAACACATTAATTAGGTGTAGTTTTACACCTTTGCATATGAAAACAGTAACTAAAAACACTAAAGATGGAATTATTAAAAATATTAATTGTTTTAAACAATGTGTCAAAAACTAAAACTAGGTATACTTGCGAAGTAAATAAGCACAGGATATGACTGAGAAATATGATGAAGGGGAAATTTTCCCAACCCTTTACAAGGAATCTGCATGCACCAAGAATGTATTTAATGGAGGGGGGAATAAGGATGTAGGGGGTGGTAGAAAAGATAGGTGATTTTGCAGTTTTTATAACAAAACAGTTTTTTGTCTAAAATAAATAAAATACTGCTCCAGTAGCAACATTTAGTTTAATTTTTTTCACATGGTGATATCCAGAGAGCGGATTTTGCCTATATGCCTTTTTTTTCCTGTATCATAAAACATAGGCGGTTGAAATATTTATGTGTTTTTCATGTTATTACAGGTGCAGTATGTTAATATTACAGTGCCTAGAATTGTCTATTCTGTTGGTTTTTGCCTATTTTATGAATAAAAGACTTAATTGTGCTTATTTTGGCTTTTTTCTCTGCAATGTAATTTTTTTTAAAAGAGTCTAGTTTATAGACATGAAAGTTTTGGTTTGAAAGGTGTTAGTGGGAGGAAAACATGTGACTTGACATGGCCTTGACAGACTATGTTTAGAACATCATGCCCAATAATAAGGGGTAATGGGATGGTAGGGAGTAGAGGGAATGGAGGGGGTGGTATGACGTGGTCCAACAGCCTAGCCTGACTGATGTGGAGATTAGAAATAATCATACCACTCAGTTTAACCATTATTATTTCAGTATGTGATTGTGTATTTTAGAGTCAACTTGTCTTGGTGGGTTTGTTTACTGATTTTTTTAACACTTCTTGTGGTAACTGTGGTGGAAATGCCTAAGGAAAAAAAAGCAAAGGCGCTTTATTTAAGCAATGGATAGGTGGTGATACTAATTTCACGACAGATGGAAAAATAATCTTCTGCCAATCGTGTACCAAAGAGGTAAGTTTAATATCCATATCATTAAATTTATTACTAAGATTCAAAATTGGTTTGCAATATTTGAAAAACAACTATTATAATATTTATTAATTGCTTTAAAATTAACAGCATTGGTTATCCATGTGTTTTTTCAATACAAGTAAACTACTTTTAAACTCTTTCATGGTTTAAGATTAATATTTTCTGATATATATCTTAATGGATTTAGGGCTATTTTAGCATAGTTAGACGTCGTAAATTATGGTTGGTAAAATTACATATTATGTAAATTTTGTTCACTTATTTTAGATATATTGTGACAAGAAGTATCATTTAGACCAACACAAACAAAATGCGATGCAGTGCAAAATTTTAAAAGAAAAAACTGGCAGGCAAATGTTAATTTCGCAAGTTGTATTTCCTGACAATTGTGAACAATTTTACTCTGAATTGTGCGATGGTGGCCACAAGTATACTATGGAAGAAGCTAAACAATCCCATTTTAAAAGGTTTCCTCACAAAATATACCACATTGAGGAAGAATTACTTACATCCCCAATACTTAACTGTAAGTTTTTTGTTTGTTAATCTATTAATTTATTTTTCAAATTTTAATTTCAAAGATATTTTAAATTAATTTGAGCTGTGCACTTTCGTTTACTTACATAATTATTTGTTTAGAATATTAAATTACTTTTTATTTTTTTCCAGCCCATTGAGAAGATGAAAGAAGATACTGGAGATTCCTACTTTTGGGCAAGTGTCAATGAGACAACTGACGGTTGCGGCAGATATATCGCAAATGCTGTGGTCAGTAACATGACTCCGCAGGACCCAGTTCTCCACACTTGATTGCCTAAAGACTGCTTGAAGTCACTAACAGCTCGACGATTTCCAGAGTTTTTCGTGATTATCTGCGTAAGTTGAATTTATATGAGTTTTTACATTCGGAACTTTATCCTATATAATTCTGTAAGAGTAAATATTTATTTTATTGTTGTTTTACAGGAGTGCTTTGGCCTTCAGCAAACAATGACGAGATGTTTATGGTGTTGCTGACAGATCGTGCAGCATATATGTTAAAAGCTGGAGCAAGTTTGAAGGTGTTCTAGCCAAAACTAATTCATGTTACCTGCCTAGCACACGCCGTTCACAGAGTCGCAGAACACATTCGTGCACAGTTACCGACTATAAATGCTGTAATTTCATCTGTCAAAAAATTATTTTTGAAAGCTCCTTCGCGCATGGTAACATTTAGGGAAAACTTGCCGAAAACACCTCTTCCACCACAAACAGTTCTATCGTGTTGGGTTACCTGGTTGCAAGCAGTAGTGTACTATGCTGACCACCTGGACAAAATTCAAAGGGTACATGTATATTTTTAAAAAACAATTTTTCTATTTATTCAGAGCTAAATACTTGAATAATTTTTTCTATAATTCTATTATAGCTTGTTAATTTTGTTCAGAATTGAAATAATGAATTGATTCTCAATAATTTCAGGTCATTCAAACATTTGATGAAGAGGATGCTGTGTCAATAAGAGAGGCAAAGGTTGCTACATCTTCTAGCACTGTTGTGTCCGATTTGGCCTATCTAAAGAGCTATTTCGACGACCTTCCTGGAGTTACCGTGTCACTGGAAGCCAGGGATCTGCCTGTAATAGAATCGGTGAAGATAATGCATACAATACAAGAAGGTGTGAGGAAAACCCCCAAGCACGCCATTGCAGGAAACAAGTTTATACTCTTCAGAATTGTCAAATTTAAAATGTTGTCCCTTGACATCCTGTAAAGTTTAAAGAACCTTTTCAAACTATAAAAACATTCTATCGGACCACAGAACAATTTTCACTAGCGAAAATCTAGAAAAGTATATAGTGATTCAGAGCAAAGTGAGTTGCTTGTAGATTACATGTAGTAAGTAGCTTGTAGTAAAATAAATTTTACATTGATTATTGTGTGTCTATTATGGGGCCTATTTGCCTGCCTATTTTAAACATTTTATGGTGCCTATGAATCCGGTTCCTGGTGATATCACTTGTCAAGGATGTCTTGGAATTTAATGACAAATTTTTCTGGTAATTTAAAAAGTTTGTCATATAATGCCACTATGTTCATGACAAACATTCCACAACAGTTAATATCCCCATTTGAATAAAATTAAACTAAATGTTGCTAGTGAAGCAATATTTTATTTATTCTGGTCAAAAACATGTTTTGCTCTAAAAACTGCAAAATCCCTGGCCTTTTATCGTGTCCCCTCCCATCTCAGCTTGAAAGTCAGTTGTTATTACTTGATCCTTTTTTAAAACAAGTCTTTAGAGTATAATAATGAACTAAGATAACAGTTACAAAACAAACTTTTGCTGCAGTACTAATATATGTTTTCATGGATCCTCAATACTAGACTTTCTTGAGTCCAATCTCCAGAGGAAGCTCCCTTTAGAAAATACTTTTTTTTAGTCAACATTTATAACATTTTACTATGCTTCTAGGTATTGATAATATCTATTAAAAGTGACAGCTGCAGATCACGTGACCTAGCATACCCAAAAAGTAGATTGGTAATTTTTCTATCTTTTGGATAAGGCTCTTCATATAAAAATGGACTGAAGCACACTTCAAGTAAAAAAAAAAAGTTGTATTCATAAGAATAAAGAAAATGGGATGGTGGCATATATCAGCCCAACAGAGCTCTCAACAGCTTTAGTCGTGGATTTTAAAGTTAATTAATGCAATTGAAGCTGTTAGCACTTAAACTCTCACTTAAAATGGGCTAAGAGTTCCACGTACAACAAAAGTAATACCAGTTCAAGATTAAATCTGCAGCCAACCCATTGGAATTTAAAAAATTTACCCATTGCCGAGACTAGAAGGTTTGAGGACTAAACCACTTTCTAGGAACAGTGAGGAATCACCCCTTAATGTTTCTAACTGCTGATGAGATTGCTCAACAGAAATATATTTTCTCTCTGAGATTGTATTGGATTAAATTTAAAATGTTCATGAAATCCTTATCGTTTTAATGAATGAGATGCAGCCCAGAAAAACATGCCATATGTCGCTCGAATGTTGTTCAACATAGCGTAAAATGTCAATTCGGGTCGAAATTGTAACTTTCTAGATTTCAAAGCTACCTGTTGGTTCAAAACGTTAACTACGATCTCAACCAGTAAACAGGATTACAACAACACTAATAATACAAGAAATCTAGCTTTAAATAAGGTATTGCATGGGAAATGAAACCATGCCTTAAACTTTGGCTGATATATACCACGGATTGGTAAAAATAGATATTGGTGTTTGAAATATTTAAAATAAAGTAATTTTATAGTTAGAAAGGTAAATTTTTAATGTTCAGAATTAAGTTTTCTATTGGTAGAAATAAAAAACAGGAAAAAAATGTTTGCGACTTGGTATGTTTTCCTGGGTCACATCACATATTGTCAATATTGTGTGTCAAATTTTGTAACATGCCAGTTTTGTTTCTGTTACGAGTTATAGAGAGCATAAGACTTGGATAAAGAGTGGGGCGGTTCTATCCCCCTCTTTCGCTATAAAGGGCCTAGAATTAAAGGTCAGGGAGGGTAGCAAAAAACATGATAATAAAGTAAAGGTGACCTGGCGGTCTAGGGGTAAGGTGTCAGACTTCTATGCTGGCGGCCGGGGTTCAATCCTCAGTCCCGGCACAGATTTATCTTATTACCAAACTCTTCCTTCACCTCTGACAAGAAATCTTGTGAATGTGGGGAATGCCAGGCCTCCACCGTGGTTCGGATTACACGTTAAACTGTAGGTCCTCCATTTCATCTCACAATCACCCTACCATTACACATTAGGGTAAGTGCGTATAACCCAAACGGGTAGTAAGACGCGGTACTAATAATAATAATAATAATAATAATAATAATAATAATAATAATAAAGTAAGGAGAGAGTATAAGGACAACATAAAAATTTGAGTAACATTTATTATATAACTATACAATATGAATGAGATAGACCGTCTTCTTGAATAGTACAATTGTGAAAACTTTTCACCACAGGTTTATAGAATGTTTATTCTACAAACATCACACATTACTGGATTGAAAGTAGTTTATTAATTGAAGTATTAATATAAACTGAAAAACTAAATACAGATCAACCAAGAACAAATACTATCAACAGAACCACCAACTAATGCATAAAAAATGTACAAATATCATAATGAATAAATGAAAATTGCTATACCAACACTTTACCTCAATCTAGCATGCTTTAGATGTGCACAGAGAGGAGGCAAATGTGTTAAACATGGATGAATCCTAACTGTGGGTGTAGTTGTTTAAACTTAGTAACATTTAGCTTTTGGTTAAAATGTCAGCAATTTGAAATTCCCTTTGGACATATTCAATCTTTACAACTTTATTACACACTAACTCCATTACAAAATTATACTTCACATCCATCTGACATGCATGTAAATCTTCTTGATTAATGATGGCTAGCATTGTTCTCACAGTAGTCATATGTGCTACTAATGCATAGTTCTCACTAAAATCGAAACCTTTCTTCTGTTGACAACCTTTAACCACTAACCTCACCTTATAGCAATCCTTATTACCATCTTGATCTCTCTCGATGCTGAAGACCCAGCGACAGGAGATAGCTTTTCTACCATCAGGTAATGAAGTTAGTTCCCAGGTGCCGTTTTTCTTGAGGGAATTCATTTCTTTTTCTACAGCTAGCATCTAGTTCCTCTCATCAGGTCTACCCTTGACATAATCAAAATCTTCAGGCAAACTGTCGAAAAAGATTTCTGCATTCATAGCAAATGCTACATAATCTTGCAAATAGCTTGGTTTCACACGTGGGCATGAGCTACGACGAAGTTCACCTTCATCTAATAGTGGAGGAGTTTCTTTGTCCAACTCTTCATGACTGGTCCTCCTGACGGAATGGTAACTGTTTCCCAAAGTAGTGGTGCTTTTACTGCTGAGGATGTGGTCATGTTTTCTCCACTCCAAGTGGCATTTTCATCAAAGAACACATAGCATGCCAAAACAATCTTTCTTGTGACAGGGTTCCACATCCTTTAGCCATTGAGGCAATAGCCGACCATGATGCACTTCTGGGTTCGATTGTTCAGTTTCCCTTTAAATAGCTCATTAGGAATGCTCACATAGCCAATACAGCCAAACACACACAATTTTGACCAGTTTGGACATTGACTATACCAGACCTCAGCAGGAGTTTTACAATCCAAGGCTACTGTTGGGCTTCTATTAACAATATATACTGCTGTCATCAAGCAGGAGTTTTACAATCCAAAGCTACTGTTGGGCTTCTATTAACAATATATACTGCTGTCATCACAGCTTCTGACCAGAGATCTTAAAAAAAAAAACTTAATAAAATATACCACACACACTCCATTAGTGTTATATTCATGCGTTCACTTACTCCGTTTTGAGAGGGTTTATATCTGATAGTATATTCAAACTGTATGCCTTTGAATTCTAAGTATTTTCTCATCTCTGAAGATAAGTATTCATCACCTCGGTCACACCTGAAGCGGTTTATTAGTTCATTAAAATGAACAGTTGCTATAGCTTCATACTTCTTAAAACACTCTAATACCTGGCTTTACTTTGATCGTGTAAACATAGGTAAAGTGACTGTAATCATCAATTAGGGTAAGTATGTATCTCTTATCATCATATGATGTAGGACTGATTAGACCCATGACATCACTATGGACAAGCTGCAAGGGGAGCTTAGCCATTGAGCGAGTTTTTACATGAGGCAATTTAGTCATTTTTACCTTGGATACAATGCTCACATGTAGATTCTTGAGTTGTAAGTTTTTGTTTACACACACCACCGTTCATGCCATCAACCATTTTACAAAGAGACTTTAAACTGGTATTGCCAATAAGCACCAGTCGTTTATGCCATAGATTTGTACAATCTACTGTAGCATGTCACTCAAATCAAATGACATCTACAAACTGTAATCTGCACCAAATGCTAAAATAAGATAAAGGTATCCGAAGAAGAAAATTAAAACTGATATATTCTGCAATAATATCATTTGTGTTCTACTCACATTACATGGATGTTTCCAGATACGATCACCATGCTTTCACCAACTGTTCTGCAAGTATGGTGGAATAGAAGAGAAGGTGTGTCAGTTTCAACGAACGTCTAACCCCTTGAACTCAACATTGAAGAAAGACCTGACTATCGCTGGTCCATTGTCGCGAGTTACGAATACTACTCCCCTAGCGGAGTTCCTTGACACCTCTTTTTCCAATGCTCCAGCCCCCCCCCCCTCCTTGCCTTCCCTTTTTCCTTATTTATGTGTCCATTTTACTAGTCAGAAAAAAGAAAGTATATAATGGGTGATCCCTATGTTTATAGGATTGTAGTTCATCATTGGATATCCTCAAAGGAGGAACCTCTGCTCCAGAACCTGAAGAGAATACTGCTGATCATGATGGTTGGGACGTAGGTGCCACCACCTCGACACTGAGGGAATCTAATTTATTGATCCAAGTATTCATTAAATTTCCAAGTCCTTTAGACTTGTTGAGTTAGTCTACATGACTACGTTTTCTTTTCTATGTCCTTCAGACTTAGTTTAATTTGTCAGGACGACAATTATGTTTCAAAGTCCTTCAGACTTGTCAATTTAGTCCATGACTATGTTTTCTTTTCTATGTCCTTCGGACTTAAGTCTAATTTGTCGGAAAGACATTTATGTTTCCAAGTCCTTCAGACATGTTGAGTTAATCTATATGACTATGTTTTCTTATGAGCTTACGTTAAGCTTCCTCTTCTCCATGAGTTCTTTATTTCGTTTAAAGTCCTTATGACTTCACATTGAGTCGTGAGCTTCGTGCTCACGTGCTCAAATTTTGTATGGCTACAAGCAGGTTGTCTAATGCCTTTGAGGACTTAGCTAGGTCAGTATCTAAAAGCATTCTTGTTGACACCCCATTTCATGTGTTACTATTTTAGGTGCGCAAAGTGGGGAACACGGCTAAGTTTGTATGGTGGCCCACACAGATATTATTTTCTTTCGCCCCTTGGTTGGCTAAGTATTTAATGTTGGTGTGTGCTAAATTTGACGAATACCCCAAGAAGTGGGTAATAGCATAAATGTACTATTGAGTGCTCTGGCAGTATCCTCTGGGAATAGACCAGCCATAGTACAATTTTGTGTGGACACCTGATTGTTAGCCATCTTCTAATGTAATTGACCTACGGTCATCTTGCCGTTTATTATTTAGGATCTTGTTCCTTTGTCAAGTCAAGGTAGATAGCTTGGCCGAATGTAACGTAGTAACTCTAAAACTATAGGATTTGCCGATTTTTCATTTTAGGTTACTAGCTCTCCATGTTCTCTTTTTAGACCTTTTTGGTGGAAGTCTGGCTGTCTTGCAATCCAATATCCTCTATCAACTTAACTTTCATTTGACAGTTGCCATGTCATCTTGGACACGTTATTCTCCCGTGCTACGGGTGGTTCCTTAGTTTTTGGAGTTGTTAAGCCCTATCTTAACTATTGTAACCCCATATCAGCTTTTTATGTTAATTGTATAATAAATCTATTTTTGTTACCTATTCAATTCTTTTACACTTATGATATATGTTCCCCAACCTACTAGAGGCACTTTTCAATTTGCTTGGGTCATAAAGGTATGTGAGGTTATGATTTCTACTGCTATACCTTCCAAAAATTGTTTCTGTTCCTCATCTAATAACCTATTTTTTACAAAGCTCAATGTCAATTTTTCAGCCAGAGTCTCAAGAGCAGTAACAACTACATTGTATTCGTTCGGCATGATAATTAAAAGATGGCAAACGCTACCTAATTCCTCTAATGTAGCACCCATTGACCGTAATTCATGAATCAATTTATCAAATCGATTAAAATGTACCTCCAGAGTTTCACTTGATGGATCGAACTTCATCAATCAAAGATTTTTATGTAGAAGTAACTGGTTAGCTATGCTTTTTCTTGCGTAGGTATTCATAAGGGAAAGTTATATCTCAAACAAAGATTCTTTATCCTTGGCACATTCAAGAACGTTGTCTGAAAGTTTCTGGACTAATTGAGACTTGCATTTTTGATCTTGTTTCTTCCACTCTGCCAGTTCTTTTGTCTTCTTATTCGAGATTTTAGAACTATCAGCTTCATTGAAAATTACTTTTATACGGTAATCACTTTAAACTACTTCCAGCAAATTGAGTTCATCAAGCAGTGTTTCCATTCTAAACTTCCAATTATTAAAGTTTGAACCATCAAATAATGGAACACAATACTTTTCTTCATCTGTCATGGCGGCTAACAAGGCTTCTTCTAGGATAAGTCTTCTAGAGGTTAATGTTAATGTTGATTCTCGATGCACACAGACAATAATAAATATTCGTTCATTTTAAAGGACTTTGGGCCCATAACCTGAAAACGTGCCACCATTGGCTTACAGAATGTTTATTCTACAAACATCAAACATTACTGGATTGAAAGTAGTTTAGTAACTGAAATATTAATATGAACTGAAAAACTAAATACAGATCAGGCAAGAACAAATACTACCACAATATGCATAAAAAATGTACCAATATCATAATGAATAAATGTTAAATTGATATACAAACAAATTTTACACACAATTATTCGTTATTCTTTCAAAAACATAAAGACTCCTAGTAAAACACATATATAAGCATAAAAATGCATCCACCGAGGATTGAACCCATACTTTTTCAAAGGACATCAAAACTCTTCTTTATAAGAAAGTGAAAAAATATCGACTTCATGAGCCTAATAACATAAACTTTAAATTGGAAGGTAGCTCTAGACTTATGTACAACACACTAACTCAACCAAACAAGTGTTTGTGGCGAGAGTATATATAAGAAAATATCAGAATTACAATGAAAATAGTTGGCATTATTGTAATGAAGTAGATATTAGAAAACATTCCTGAAGGAGGAAGGGATATTTAGGGGTGGTTGGTAGAGTGTCAGTATAGGTTCAAAAGTGTAGTTTTTTTTTTTTCATTTGTAGGCATACTTTCTTCAATTAAGTCTTTTGCATCCACACTGGGTTGAAAGACAGAAACAGGATCAGTTGAAATATTGTTGAAAGATTGTTTGATTACGTTTACAGGGTGTCTAATGAGTTAGAGAAACCAAAATTAGTGACTTTTTGGTGATCTTTTTTTGAGCACAAAATTTCTTCAGTAAACAATTGAACATTATATATCATGCATATCTAGGTACTACCACACAACATTAAACTTGAACTAGACGGTGAACGTTAACTTTGTCCTTGGTATCATGGTAAAAACAATCAGGTAACTTGTGACTAGCGCATGGCATCAAGGGTGGTGGGTGACTCGACATTTGACATGTTCGCATTGTTACAATGTGCGGGAAATTTAAAAAAAATATATTTTTGTTACTTTATGACTAAAATATTGAAAATTCATGACTTTTCAGGGACTTTCGTGACGTTCTTTGCAATTAGTAACTTTCTTGAGACTTTGGTGACTTTCATGACCCAGTAGACACCATGGTTTATCATCAGCTTGAGTCCACAGATTAAACAACATTAAAGCCTTCACATCACCATCCCAAGATTTCCCTTTTGTATTCTTAAATAACTCAAGAAGTTTGGGCTCAATTTTTCCTTTGATGAAATCCTAATGTGATTCTAGCTCTTTTGTTAAAATTTCATGTCCATTCATTGGTTATTTCTTGATAACACTCTCAAAATAATCAACATTGACTGCTTAAAATGGGACTAGTTCTGTCATTCTAAAACCAGACTTGATGTATTCTGTCAAATTTGATTGATGAATTCCTTCATTTAGGGTCATGCATAGATTTGATCTGTTTTCTTCCTCCTTGTCAAGACCAATCCTCCATTTTCATGTTATCTTTGACCAACCTTACTTAAGGGGTTGAAATACAGCCACGTCTAATGGTTGAAGAATTTGTGGCATTTGGCAACAATGCAATAAGGATTATGCATCTCAAACAATTGCTGCAGGTATGTGTACATATGGAAATAATGCTGGCGGAGGTGTCATTTCCCCTGCAGCGTATACTGTAAAGAGGCCTGTGTGTCTGAAGCTGAAGTCATGTCATAAATGGTTTTGCCTTTTAAGAGGAGATGACCCTTAGGTGCTAAGAAGATAGCAGTTTCATCAGAGTTCCATATATACCTAGGGTCTTCTAGAATCTTGATATCCACACCATCAACCTGCAAGTCTTTGGAAATCTCCTTAAACCAACCACGAACAGCGCCCTCAATAGCTAATTAACTAGCATTCCCCAGGTGCTTCGCATATTTGACTGATATTTCAAGAAATCTTTTAAGAAAACCTTCAAACTATTTCTTTCCAGGTCAATATCTCACAAATGGCAACTCATAAATTATGCTCATGATTTAGGAATTGGGAAGGTTGAATATAGAGGAAGTTAACCTGCATTTGCATGGTGGGAGAGTGGAAAACCATTTAGGACCCCCC
>CABEEJ010000813.1:193666-213408 GCA_901482245.1 Timema douglasi
CCCCCCCCCCCAGTTCCCCCAACTGAGATTTGAACCTCAATCTTCCCTCGGCAGTCAAGCTTAACACAAAACTAGTGCGTTAGCCAACTATGCCACTGAGGCGGGTAGCTTATGATTAAAGTGAGATTATTAAAAGAATTAAAATGAAACATTTCAGAATTTATTGCCAAAAAAATGTTCTTGCATATTTTGTCTCACCATAACCATTGATAGTAAATTCAATTAAGCAAAATTTTACAGTTTGGACATGAGAAATGAACCCAGGACCTTTAGCTTTACAAACCATTGCTCTTTCCCTGAGCTATCCTGGTTTGCTTTGTATCCAGGTCCATCTTTCACTAGTTGTTAGTGTAGAGAGTCTACGCCTATAAGTGTTAGTTGTTGAAAGTATCGGCCCCTCAGAGCTATCTACAATCAGAGTCAATGGCGACTTGTAACTAACAGTATGCTACCCTGTACTTATTATTGGTTCATCCTAACCTGATACCAGGAGTAAACAAACATTCGGATATATCACAACGCGAAGAATATACATGATTGGTGGAACGCCAGTGCAATATTTTTAATAGGTGCGACCATGTATAGTCAGCATCATAGCAAAGTAAGCCACTATGAATTTTTGTATTTTTTAATACTTTTAAATTTACTGTCTTATGTTTAACAAAACTTGGGCCAGATTCAGCAAACGCCATAAATACACGGGAAGCATTCAACACTCATAGCCATCACTTAACACTGCTAAGATGACTATCAACTAACTGACCATTGCTGACTTGACGTTAACATGTGATAAGGACTGTACAATGGAGTCACTCAACGCAGAGCCAGGAGTTTCGAATGGTGGGTGCTAAGCTTAAAGTATAATTTCTAAATCAAATGAAGGTATAATTATAGTGTTATTTTAAAACAAATTTAATACAATACATAAAAAGGACTATTTAGTGAAAAGATATCATTGAAGTCCATTCAGTAGCAAATCAGTGCATAAACTTCCACGTAGCTTTGTTTACATCAGGTTTCAGCTTAGGGTGAATCAATAATAGTACTATTAATGCATGTGTATCATAAACTGGTGTGTGATGGTTAGGATCCATAGGATCAGTCCTGATAGCTGAATAAAATTCAATTAAATGAAAAATTGATAACCTGGACACAGGAATCAAACCCGCGACCTTTGGATTTGTGTGTCAATGCTCTAACATTCGTAAGATGGGTATTGACCTTCCTCCCCCTTCTTAAGAAAACTTAACAAACATACTGATCCTCCCTCACTCTCCCCCTACACCTCACCCACCAACCCAAAAGAAAACCCTTACATAATTTAAAGACAGCCTCATAGTTAATTTATTTACATGTTACTTTTCCTGTATCAGTTTATTTATCTGATATAACATACTTTAAAATGTCAACATCATAAAGGTTAAGTATAGTGATAGGTCGAACCAGCTCATTGACATGAGCTAGCTCACATAAGCTTGCTCACTCAAAAGAGTCGTTCATAAGAAGAGTCATATCGTTCACCGCATGGCTGGCTCGCTCCCAATTCCTTCACCCCTTCCCCAACCAAAACTTGATGAGAGAGCACTAACTAGTTCTCACAACTCCCGTTCCGATCGCGCAAATCTGTCCCTTTCCTTTCAACTTATGAACGAATTAAGTTTATGTGTAATTTATCCGAATCCTATTGTGTTTGATTCTTTAATTCTATTACTTACTCATATTACTTATAATAATTAACCTTAGCATATAACCTTTAGTGTCTAATTCACAGAACTATGTCTAAGTGATTTTAAGAAAAATAGTTAGTTTAATATTGTAGTTGGTACTGCTATCTAGTAACGATAGTAAGCATTTATAGTTGATTTTTTCTTAGTAGCGAACAAAGAACGTCAGAAGAGTCGTGAATGACAAACACTCCTGACTCTTTCCAGAGTGGATGAAGGAGAGCGAAAAAGTCGTGAGCAATGGAGGAGTGAATGACTCGCTCGCGAAGTGAGAGTTGTTCGTTCACAGCTCTCGTTCAATTTGAATGACTCGCTCACGAGAGACCCATCACTAGTTAAGTAGAGTTAGAGTTAAGATGGGTTGTGGGATTAGTTGGTTAAGTAATAAGTACATACCTATTTGTTTATCTGTGTCCATAAACCTAGGCCTACTTTTCAATTCGCCTATTTTGCCTAGCTTACACTAAAAATAATTTTTATTATCGACTATAGAATTTTGGGAAGGAATCATCTTTGTAAAAATTCAACTAGCCTATATTTTTGAATCTATTAAATTTTAAGATTCTGTTGGACACCTACTATATAAGAACGATAATGTTGTACAGCCTATTTCTTAGAAACTATGCATAATATCAACATGCGGTTTTTTGTATTATATTTAACTTGTAAATTTAAAATAAGCTATTTTAATAAAAAAAAGTTACATGTTAATATTTACTTTTTTTACAATAGGGCATAACTTCAATTAAATTAAGTTAAATAAAACATGAAATACAAGAATATAGTTTTGACATTATTGTATTATTATTATAGAGAATAAGATAATGTTAATTATTATTATTATTATTAGCACCGCGTCTTACTACCCATTCGGGTTATACACACTTACTCTAATGTGTGATGGTAGGGTGATTGTGAGATGAAATGAAGCACCTACAGTTTAACGTGGAATCCGAACCATGGTGGAGGCCTGGTATTCCCCACATTCACAAGATGTCTTGTCAGAGGTGAAAGAAGGGTTTGGTAATCAGATAAATCTGTGCCAGGACCGAGGATTGAACACCCGGCCGTCAGCACAGAAGTCTGACACCTTACCCCTAGACTGCCAGGTCACCGCCAAGATAATGTTCTATCACATATTATGAATATTTATAGTACGATCATTTTTACAAAATTTGTTATTTTCAAATTAAATCATGTCTTAACTGTTGAAAAAGTTCAGTCGTTTCCTGCTAGATGGGTCTGTCATCAGAAGCAACTCTACCACTCTTCCCCAAACCCTCTTTGGCATTATATATCTTTCCAACTTTTGTGTAAGCCCCCCTATACCCCCTTCCATCACCCCATCCTGTTCAGGTAGAACCCCTGACTTGACACTAATTGTCTGTCACCTCCAAACTTGAGTTATTGAAAATGCTCCCTGTGATGTATTAGCATGATCTATGTTAAAAGTTTGTTTTTGTAGAGTAGGCTTGATTCTGTTTAGCTTATAAATAATTTGATTATATATAAATTATTTATATAACAACTGTTTTGTTAGAAGATATGAAAATGCTTTTGCTAGATAGTTTTATTCATGTTTTTTGACAAACAAGATCTTTTCATACTTATAGTAGGAATAATTTTGAAGATATTAAGATTCAGTGGTGCATCCATAAATTTACTTTAGGGGAGGGCGGGCATGTGTTTCAAAGTTATTATTTCTGTCCCCTGAAAATATCACATTATTTTAGTTTAAGTCTTAATTTTTTTTAAAGAAATAACACACACAAACACAGGCTGTTAAGAAAAAGGGTACAGAATTTTTTGATATTGTTGTTGATGATGTATATATATATCTATATATATATATATATATCTCCGAATTTATTGGTTTTATTAAAATACATTTAAATAAAAGATTTTTTATCTTCGATAATACTACAACTTTACAATGATAAGTGATTACGTATATCAAATAGTTGCAGAAAAATTATGAAAATTTGAAAACCTCCCCTTTGTAATACACCCTCAACGTCATGTTCGTAAGAAAATTAAAATTTCCATCGTGTTTATAATGATAAAGAGTGTTTAAGATATAAAATGTAATCAAAATCGTTAAGAGCAAATTTTGGGAAAAAAAATATTTTTGTCTTTCAATTAACTGCCCTTAAATTTAGGGTTGGATATCTAATTCCAAAAACCCCTCAGAGGGCCTTATGAAAATCCCAAATACAAAGTTTTAGCCCAATCAGTAAAATGATTTCGGCTCCAGCCTAAGCCAAGGTGTAAACAGTCAGACAGATGATATTACGAAAACCACTTTTTTTGTGTCAGAGGGTCATGAAACGTCAAAAGTTATAAAAGTCTTGATTAAGAAATTTTTATGATCACAATATTCTCACTCCTAGGTGTATATTACTCTGGTTTTCCCATCTTCACGCCACAAAAATGTGGGTTCACTTCCTCTTAGCTACCTTCCTCCTTTCTGCCCAATCAGATTAAGCTGTTAATAACCTAAAAAAAAAATTTAGTTCTAGATGGTTTATAATCATATTACAGTAATAAATTAATGATTTTAAATGGAAAGGTGGTTTACCCAGTTTTATTTATTTCAGTTTTTTTTAGATCTTATAATACAATGTTCTTGTTAGTATGGTGTTTAGAAAGATTAAACAGTTGGCCCTATTTGTAAAGTAAAGTAGGTAGGCATACAGTGTGTAGCCAACATTCTATTTTATTTAAATAACATTTAAAAAATGACAGTTTTTCACCAACTTTTGCCATCTTTTTCTGATTCATTACAATTTTTTAAGATAGTTCCAAAAATTTTTAACAGCTTATCATCTAGAACAAAGTGTGGTATTCGCTTTGGTTTTTCTATCGTCTGTACAAACAAATTGTGGTGCACTTATTTTAATTCTAACCTCTTTATACCATGTATTTTAATAGTTTGCACAAGTAGTGACTTTAAGAACTATGTCACTGAAAAAAAACAAAAAGAAATAGCAATATTTTTTTAAATATATAGTGTAGCATTTATTGGAAATAAACTACAAAAGCATATCAAGAATTAAGCGGATGAACTCACCTAGGCCCCATTCAGCTGTCTCACTTCACTATGTCCTCCCCGCACGAGATCACAACAACATGCCTCTATGATATTCACCAAGCGACTAAAAGAGGAAATATCGTGCAAGAGTGGACTGAGCGGTATCTCGAGGCTTGGGGGTAAAAGTGCGCAAGACTGTAGTGTTATGTCGTAACACGTGGCCTGGAATATTCTACAAGCTCCTACATGGTTCCCCGGATTTCTATCTATCCCCTCCCTTCTCTTCTTTGTTTTGTGTTCACCGTTATTTGTTTACCCCTCTTCCCTTCTTTTTTGAGCTAAACTGAGAGTATATAATGGTGTAGTTCAAAATGTACCACTACTCTTGTCAGGATCATGTCCTCGGACACACCTAGGTGTCCTGGATGTTTCAGGGAGGTACTTAATTCCTTTTCGGCTTACTGTTCATAGAAATTCCTTTTTGGCGAGTAATATTAACAATTCATAAAAACTTTGTTAAATTTGAACTCTTTCATATTAGTTTACTTCAACATGAAGCCCCGTAAGGATTCGTACGATGTCACGAGTATTTGTATACATATCGCTTTTGAGAGCTTAGATGTCTATCACCCATACGGCTGAGTAATATTTGTATATTATTGTCAAAGTTAGGACTTGTAACTTATTACTCAAATGGTAAAGATAGTTTATTCTTGCTTATGTGACATTGCTATTGTTGTCCAAGTTAGGACTTGTAACATATTTCTCAAATGGTAAAGATAGTTTATTCTTGCTTATGTGACATTGCTATTGTTGTCCAAGTTAGGTCTTGTAACTTATTTCCCAAATGGCAAAGATAGTTTATTCTTGTGTATATGATATTACTATATTGTCAAAGTTAGTACAATTGTAATTTATTACTCAAATGGTAAAGATAGTTTATTCTTGCGTATGTGATATTACTTTATTGTTGTCAAAGTTAGGAATTGTAACTAATTTCTCAAATGGTAAAGATAGTTTATTCTTGCTTATGTGGCATTGCTATTGTTGTACAAGTTAGGACTTGTAACTTATTTTTCAAATGGCAAAGATAGTTTATTCTTGCGTATATGATATTACTATATTGTTGTCCAGTTAGGACTTGTAACATATTTCTCAAATGGTAAAGATAGTTTATTTTCGCATAATATATCGTTGTCCAAGTAAAAGGCTTGTATTACCTGTGTGGCAGGGAAATATGGTATGTTCTTATGATCAAGGTCATAGATAAGTATAGTCCATACGGCACCCAAAGTTTCATTCTGTCGTATTGTTTTCTACGCTTTTGAGTAACCTTATATATCACATTGAATCGTAACCGATCATGGTTACTAAATGTTCTCATAACTCTTGTTTTTCGCCATTGCTTCATAGCACAAATTTATTGTTCAATATTTATCACAAAAAAACTAAAATGTTATTTTTGACGTATGTCTTTATATCAAACCTTTATGATATCCTTTGCTTGTACCCGTAATATATAATGAAATAATTGGGGTGTGAGTTCATGGAAGCAAAAAGTGAATAGACCAGTGTGGGCCTATTCGCTTTTCGTTACTATCCTATCGGCTCCTCTGCAATTATTGGTTCCTTTTTTTTATATGATATATTTATGTTGTGCGCCGGCCTTATTCTTTTGGTAAGACTAAGGGCGGTGTTACAATAGGAAAGAAAATATATTTTTATATATTCCTACAGTAATAGATAAACTAAATAAAAAGGTCACAATTGACTGTAAATAATAATTTCCTAAGGTAACTAAGAAAAATTGTACTTTGACAGGTTTTTGAGCCCTTGTCCTTTGAATTTGGATGTCATTCTTTAAAACACCTAAATAGCGGCTCAAAATTCGGCATCACTCCTTGGAGAGTACTTCGGTGATAGCTTGTCTTTTGTTTGTAGCAAGCAACAAAGTTGAAAGGATTAGGGGATTACCTGTGGAATGTAAGGACACACTGAAAGGGTAGAGGGTGGGGGGGAGTATAAGGGGATAAAGAGGTGGGTGTGGTGACTGCCATAGCTACAGTAGCGCACCTCTAGTGAGGTAATAAAACATAGTACTACTTGGAAGAAAGATTTACAAAACCTCGAGATTACCATCCAAACCTTAACCGTTCCACATTTGGCTATTTTTCACTTAAATAGTACTGTGTGTTTATATTTTATTCACTTTGTTATGTACACTATAGAAGGCAGAATCGAATGACACCAAGATGTAGATTTTTTTTTTATGATTTTATTAAACATATTTTAATGAAACTCGACAAAACATTGCCCAAATCACTTTTGAAATGTAAATTTTGACGATGATGTGACTTTCCTTTGATTTTGCGCACTAGGTGGATGGCATCCCATGATGTTTTGCGTTACACCTTTGATCTTGTGCATTGCACACTAAAATAGCTATTAGATTATTGTATGATATGTATCATCTATGTTTAATTATTTCATTGAATGGTTTATTTTATCTATAATTATAAAATTAATTTATTTAAAGATGAAATGTTAGGTTAAGCTGTTTTAATTAAGTGTCATAATAATGAATGTGTTATTTCAATGACATCATTATTATGTCTCAGCTAAAATTTGGTTATTATGAATACTTGTGATCACCTATGAGTGTAATCGTTTGTATTTAAATTTACTTTGATGTCAAATTAATTGTGATCGTCATAAACAGGTTTTACAACTTCATAAATACAGTAAAAGTTATGTTTGGGGTTTAGTGTAATGTGTCCAAATGGTTCTAGAACGGCCGAAACTAGATGAGTGGAGCTTTTTCTGATTTAATTTTTCCTTTAAATTTACTTTTTTGTTCTAATCGATTCTACGTGTTTAATGTTTGGAATTAGGTAGGGCTGATTTCAATCTTTTTGATATTCTAAGAAAGAAATGACCCGAACGGGTAGTAAGACGCGGTGCTAATAATAAGAAGAAGAAGAAGAAAGAAATGGCTTGAAATGTAATGGTTATTTTTGATTAGAGCACCAATGGATTTTTATTCAAAGCAATATTTTACTAACCCATCGATAGAAACTCATGGAAATAAGATGTTTTCCCAAAGTCCATTTAAAACAGAGTGTCATGATTAAACGACAAAAAAAAAAAGGCAAAGGCAGTTTAGTAAAGGTTAGTCTCAAAAAAATTGCAGAAAGAAAAATGAAATTATGCTCAAACTAGTTGTAAAGATATAAATTAAATACACAATTATTGATGTTATACATATAATCATTCATTTTTGAAACTATCCATTAAGTATTTTTAAACAACAATAATAATAATTCTCTGACAAGACATCTTGTGAATGTGAGGAATGCCGGGCCTCCACCGTGGTTCGGATTCCACGTTAAACTGTAGATCCTCCATTTCATCTCACAATCACCTTACCATTACACATTAGCGTAAGTGCATATAACCCGAACGGGTAGTAAGACGCGGTGCTAATAATAATAATTATTAATATTATTATTATATTGTTTTGCCTGTTGTCACTTGACATTGGTTCAACGCGGCAAACACAATATTGTACAATAAGACATTTTTAAAACTTATTTTAGTGTATAATAAATAAATTTATTTAAATAGGCCGCGAGAAAATATGGTCTAGCTAACATACCTATTTAGAATCTGTCAGGTTGAGGTTAATTTTCTAAATGGAATTATCAATAAACTTTTCAAGTTTGATATGTTATAAAAATCCGAATAATTATTCAAGAATGCTCAGTTTTTGTACATATCGTACAACTAACGTCTTTTCTATGACTACTACTGTGGGGATGCACACAATAAAAACTCAATGATAAACACTGTAATTTTCATTCCGATAGTATCGATGTAACTTCGATGATTTTTCTAAAACATTTAAGTAGACAAACCTTGATTTATATTCATGCTTAACACACAAATAATAGAGAAATATGCTGAGCACATAAACCATAAGAGATTAAAATACATTATTTTTAAGGATGCCGTTCATAGTCGATGCATATTAAATAGTGCACAACAAACCTTAACTTTATATGCTAGGAGGAAAATAATAAGATCACATTAAAAACATAAGATATTAAATTGAACAGTTGGTATGATTTAAGTATTTATGAAGTATTATCAATGAAATATACACCTTTAAGTATTCAATGGAAATAAGATTGAGAATATCTTTAGCTGAGAAAGGATTTAATAAGTAGAGGAACTTTCTCTGCGGGCCACAGAATAAAAACTTGAAGAAAAAATTAACAAAATGTTTCTCTTGGAGTGTGATAGTGTATGTAGCAATGACATAAACACTAAATAAATATGATGAAAGAAAGGTTGAATCACTGGAAATGTGGATTTGGAGAAGAATTAAAGGAGTAATTTGGAAGGGTAAGATTAAAACCAAGGCCTTAGAAGAACAGCAGTGGAGTATTATCTGGGTATGCTAGCCCTAATCCGCATACGCATGATTATCTGGAATAGTTTCTAAATTCAATGTTGTTTGTGAAAATTGTGTAAATAGTAAGTTTAGAATTGTGAATAAATATATATGTATAATATATGTGTATAATGTAGTTATATATTATTAATTTGTAAACTAATATTTGTTCATAATTCAAGACTATTGTGTTTTAAGTAATTATACATTCAAAAGGGTAATTTACCTACCTAGCTTATGAAGCTCAGGACCTGCTGCTTGAAAACAGCAGGCAAAGCTATAGAAGTTCTAATTACCTTGACCAATGTATATGGGATTGCTAGTTGCAACACTCCCCCTTTCCCCTGGGCAATAAACATTGGCCAATGAACTAGGGTGTTTACAACCCAGGGCCTGCTAAATATTTATCGCAAGCAAAACAGTGTGCTAACGTTTGAACAAATATTCAAGAATAAATATCACAATGATTTTATTTACTAGACTAGTATAGCTCAAATAAATAAAATAAATGCAAATAATATTTGTAAAATAATCGTATAAACAACAGGCTTTAAGCTATGCGATAGTTAAAAATATATTTGTTTGTGTTTATGCATTCTAGGCACATGTATCATAATGTATTTGGCAAGCATATTTACCACCATTTTAGAGTGTACACAGGTGAAGTACGGGTGAAGGGGGGAAATGAGAGCCTAATTTAACTGTAGTAGCTTTGCAGTTTTTTTTTATTTTAGTATGAAGTATTTATGAACTTTTAACTTTGTTATTTTGCTGGTTGCTTACAAGTTTATAATATTTTTCAGCATACATTACATAATTATTAGTCATTGTAATTTTATATAGCTATCAAGGAATCCCAAAAGTTCGGAGTATAATTTCACAGTTTCAAAATGATTGATCAGAAAAAGGTCCAATAAAATTTATTTCCATATGTAAATGTCTTAGAAATAAACCAATGACGTAACTCAAGAGAAATAGGCCAAATAGTAAAAAATCTCCCCTTTGTCATTGTTATCACAGTTTATGGATCTAAATAGCTTCTGGAGTATAATTAGGATTTAATAAATAGTTTTAGGCTCATATTTACTATTGTAACGTGAGTTGGACAATCCACCTAACTCCTCCCAACAAATTCTAATGGACGCTTAATCCATGTAGTGCTTCATTCTACTCTTTATGTATATATAAAACTTTGCGTATTGCTACCTGCGAGACCAACACCTTAGCTCAGTCGGCAGTTTGCCTGCCCACTGAGCTAAAGGTTCCGGGTTTGAATTCCGACATGGCCTAAGAAATATTATTGGTAAAATTTTGATTTCCCCTCTCACGCTGATGAATTAATGTCTAGGGGGCTGAGTGTTGTGTTTGTTCTAGATTTAAGTTAAGTCATGTGATGATATAATCACTTGGCCCTGAAAGTGGGCAGTAAATACCTCAACTAAATGAAAAATGAAAATGCTACCTGTGTGTACTTTTGATTACACTCGACACATTTAATAGTGTAAGTCACTCTTATACAGTCAGGAGTGTGCTCACAGCTCTTAGCCCTGACATTTTTGCTTCAATCTCAGATTATTTAGGTATTTCGATGAACTGCAGTGTTGTGTTTTGATGTTCCGTTACAATTTGAGTGGATGATAATCATCAGTAGTTTCACGTATTGGTGTGTTTTGAGCATAGTTCTTGTGTACTTTTATGAAGTCATAATATGTAATAAGCTGTAAAGGTGAATATTGAAACAAAAATAAGTCAGAAAAGAGTGACGAGGAGATTTGGGAGGTGTTAAGTTTCCCAAGATAGAATGTGTGTACGAAAAAAAAAAAATGTTTGAGATCCATTGTTCTAAACTATAGGTACTCATGTTTAAATATTACCAGGGGAAGCATCTCTTGACCTTCTTGGCCAGCGGTGGTTAAGATTCTTTAACCCCCGAAACCTCACTGCAGCTTGTGGAGTACATCATACCTATTAATTTTATCAAAATACGCCACTGAAGAACAGGAGAAAAGATACGAATTATAAATAAAATCAAGAAAAGAAAGATTAATTGAATACAACATTTAATTAGAAGAGAAGGGAGCCGAAGACGGCAATTGAAGGAATGATAAATGGGAAGAGAGAAAGAAGAAAAAAACATAATATGCTGGATTCAATCAAGGTTGGAGGCAAATACAAAAAAAAAATCAAGAGACTGGCCAAGGATTAAAATACTTGGAGGAATTCAAAACCTGACAAGAGACAGAACTACACTTGAATGTGATTGTGATAATGATGACAAGAGCGTGGAAAGAAAAAAATTCCAGGAGGTGGGGAGGGTCCACTTTTATGTTAACGTTATAGCGTAGATTGTTTGGATACTTTTTTTTTAGTTGTGCTTCTTATTACTCGTTTGTGTTATACGCTTATGTTCTAATTTCGCTAAGGTCTTGGGATGAGGAAGGTTGATTTTTATAGAAAGTGTATCCACCTGTGCGTGGAGTACGGATTGAGAAGCATTTAGGAAATACCAGTCTTAGAACAAATTACTTAGATTTGAACCTTGATCTCCACGTCATCGGAAGTCCGGCATTCAGCGATAGTAGCACTTAAAACCCTTCGGTCACCAAAGGTTCTTTGGTTACATTAAGACTATGTTACTTTTTATTTTGAGTTGTGAGCCTTATGTCAATATAAATAAAGAACTCTGTTTGAAATATTTTATATATTATACTTTTATTTAAAATATTTAATTATTTATGAAATAGTTGTTACAGGGAAAAAATTATATATACTCACTATGGAGAGAAAAATAACATTACATCTTGAAGTAGAATTATGTGTATGTAAATATTGTTAAGCTATATACTGAATACGTGTGATTGTGATTATATTATATTATATTATATTATATTATATTATGTATACTGTATCAGTACATAATACTCATAATCACAAACGTGATATATAAACAAAAACACATGTTCAATTCAACTTTAACATTTAATGTATTTTTTCCATATTGTATTTGGTAAACTTAGAATTAAAGTCTATAATAACTATAGCCTTAGTTTTCTCACAAACAATAAATTGTTAAGCATGGCTTTATTAAATACTAGCTAAATAACCCGCTCTTTACACGGGATTGTTTTATAATATGTTTTATATTTCCAGCTTAAGCGGATTAGAAGATACGGAGAAATCACCACCTCCCCACTTCACTCCATTAAGGGATGTTTTTTTAACGTCGCCTTTTACTTAAAAAAGAACCTCCCTGCCAAGTTTCATCTTTCCAGTTCAAGTGGTTTGGAGGATACATACAAACCAATCGCTATCCCTTCATCCCCCTAGGGATTGAATTTTTTAAATTCTAAAGATCCTCTGGCCCGTTGCCTTAAAATAACCTCTCTGTCAAGTTTAATCTTTCCAAATATACATAAAAACCACCATCTCTCCGCCTCATTTTCATAAGGTTTGGATTTCGAAAAATCCCTTAATTTCTAGAACATATATGTCGTCGATTTTGACAAAGAACACTCATGTCAAATTTGTGTTTGTTTAGCATTTATTTCTTTATATTTTATTATTTTAATATCATTTTCATTATTGTTTACTTAATTAAATATTTCTTATATTCATTCATTATTAATTTATGTTATTATCACATTTTTCTGTTTACCGCCTTTTCTTTCATTAATTATGTTTTGTAAGGGTGGTACAATTGCTCTCTCGTATTTTTCCCCCCGTTTCCTGTTAGTTCGCAAAGTGTTTTCCTCAAAGGTGGACGTGCGTCACCACCGCGGCCCAACTCTTCAGTTTCTCTTAGTGTTTTATACTCTCTTTCGTGAATTTAAATAAACTCATCCTCATCCTAACTGGTATAAATGTGCGTCTGATCCGAAGCACCAAGATCATCCCATCACAACTCCAGGTAGGTCTACTTGGGTTATTGCTTCACCGGATCTTCAGCAGCAGGTAGGTTCTCACCATGTCTACTTACGCACACATTAATTGAATAATTCTCTCTCTTAATAAAATTAAAACCACTCAATAAGAAATCTAGAAAAAAAATTGACGATTATCAAAGATTGGCTAGTTTTAGAAAGGTTCCTACAACCTATTTGGCAACATAGCCGGGAAATATTTATCACCGTACGTACACAGGAGAATGTCTACAGTCCCTGTATTTGGAAATAGGAAAGAGGGGGACAGCTTTAAAATTGGCAACTCGAGTTTTACCGTAGAGGATAATGATATCTACCTAGGTAACACACATTATAAGGGTACACAAGGACTTTGGGAGTTGACGAAAAGAAACGTAAATAAAGATATAATTACAGAGAGTAATTTAAAAATATATAAAGACATATTAATTGTCACGAATGCTCATCTTCAAAACTTTGATCCTGACGCGAAAATAACGTCCAATAGAGGTTTGAAATATAAAACAATCATTTCGAAATTGTTTGCGGCCAGACCTCGTCGGAACACGCTCAGAAGACCGCCACGTTAAAAAAATTATATTACAATCTCCCGCGGCCGTCGGCGTTTTCATCCGCCGTAAAACTTCAAAAGGCCAGTCGAGTAGATAAAATAAAAGTAGAAAAATGGTTAACTGGGCAGGACACGTACACTCTTCACCGCAGGTTAAAAAAAGGTTTCCACGCAACCCGTACAGGGTGGCCAATATCGACAATGTGTGGGAGATAGATTTAGTAGATATGAGAGCTTTAAAAAAGGACAACAAAGGCTTCAACTATCTACTGAATATTATTGACGTATTTTCAAAGTACGGATGGTCTATACCGCTTAAAACAAAGTCAGGTGCAGACATAACCGTAGCAATAAAACAGATTTTTAAGGGAAGACGCCCCCTTTCAATTCAGTCAGACAAGGGTAGCTAAGGAATTTTTAAATTCTAAATTTAGAAACTTTTTGAAACAAACGGGCGTTCATTTCTATCATTTGCATAATCCAGAAATAAAGGGGACAGTCGTGGAACGTATTAATCGCACGCTGATAACTAAAATGTGTAAATATTTCACCGCATTCAACACTCACAACTACATCGATGTACCAATTGTAAAAATAATTAAAATTTTTAGGAAGAGCGAAGTGAAAATCAGCCAATAAGTTTAACAGTCAATAATATAAGTTTGTTTGTTTTATTTTGGACAAAATAAAAGGTAAACACATAATTAGAACAAAATATAACAATATGGCGTGAAGCGCTTATCCTCTCAGATTTATATAACTCTATTGAGATAAAGGAATTAATTGACATTACAATATCTGAAAATAGAAAAGAAACATATGGTTATAAACTGGTTGTCAGTACAACAGTCATATTAATCGTCATAATGGAAGTCTATGGTTCCTTCGGTTTGACCATTAAGTGCAAACAACGATACTACATAGCAACCCCTAACATACATCTAAATTTAGGCAATAATAAAAGAAAACAAATATGTGCCTTTAGATCTAAAGAAATCAACATAGCGTTGAACCAAAATAATAGAAAGAATAAGACGTTAGGCCAAGCCTCAAACTTAGCACCTAAGTGCCTTGTGCTCAGTAAAATAGAGAACTAGATACCCCATATACACAGAAAGGACGGGTGGCAAGCCTGAGACGCAGAGTTTGCCAAAGCGTGGCCAAAAATATATACATAAATTTAAATATACAGTATGTATATATATATATATATATATATATAACAAAATGAAATAGTACAATTAGAATGAATTAAACCTTGTATGAGGAGAGAGAAAGCAAGCGAATTCGAAATGACCTGCGCGAAACATTTCATAGTTCTAAGTTTAAATAGTTATAAGTCCCAAACAATAACTTAGACAAAATATCCCCCGAAATGGAATTTTGAACATTAAATAAATCACGGCGCCCTAGTCGCCGTCCTCACCTAGGTCAGTCGGTGGTATAGTAAGTGACCATTGAAAACCCGCATCCCAATATATACTCATTATTGTAGCCCCAGAGAGAAGGGGCAAGAGAAGGAAGGAGTAAGCCGATAGAACAAACATGACATCAGAGGATGGATCTGGCATCAGGTTGTAGCATTTATTGGAAATAATATACAAAAGCGTACGAAGAGTAAAGCAAGTAAACTCACCTAAGGCCCCATTCAGCTGCTTCAACTCACTATATCCTCCCCGCACAAGATGACAACAACATGCCTCTATGAAATTGACCGAGCAACTAAACGAGGAAATATCATGCAAGACTGAACAGTGCCATATCTCGAGGCAGGGTGGGAAATGTGTGGTGCGCAAGACTGTGATGTTATGTTGGAACATGGGCCTAGAATGATCTACCAGCTCCTAGGGTGTTTTTCCGTCATCTGTCTATCCCCTCCCTCTATTCATTGTTCTGTGTTGGCCGTTGTTTTTGTTTACCCCTCTACCCCCTTTTTGAGCTTGTATGAGCATTATATAATAGTGTAATTCAAAATGTACAGCACTCTTGTCAGGATCGTGTCCTCGGACACACCTAGGTGTCCAGGATGTTTTAGGAAGGTACTGAATTCCTTTTCGGCTAAATGTATATAGAAATTCCTTTTGGCGAGTTAATATTCATAGTTCATAAAACTTAATAACTTGAAATCTTTCATTTATTTACTTCGACATGGAGCTCCATAAGGGTTCGTGTGATGTCACGACTATCTGTTTACATATCACTTTTGAGAGATTAGACGTTTATTGCCCATGCAGCAGAGCAATGTTATTACCTGCGTGGCAGAAATATATAATATTGTTGTCAAAGTAAGTGTTTGTAACTTATTGACCATATGGCAGGGAAAGTTTATTTTTGCGTAAGAAATGTTATTATATCGTTGTCAAAGTAAATGCTTGTAACTTATTGCCCATACTGCAGGGAAAGTTTATTTTTGCGTAAGAAATATTATTATATTGTTGTCAAAGTAAATGCTTGTAACTTATTGCCCATATGGCAACGAAAGTTATTTTTGCGTAAGAAATGTTATTATCTGCGTGGCAGAAATATATTATATTGTTGTCACAGTAAACGTTTGTAACTTATTGCCCATTTGGCAGGGAAAGTTATTGTTGCGTAAGAAATGTTATTACCTGCGTGGCAGAAATATAGTATATTGTTGTCAAAGTAAATGTTTGTAACTTATTGCCCATACGGCAGGGAAAGTTTATTGTTGCGTAAGGAAGATTATTACCTGCGTGGCAGGAAAATATTTTATGGTCTCATGAACAAGGTATTAGAAAAGTATAGCCCATACTGCACCTAAAGTTTTATATTGTTATTACATTTTTTACTACCCTTTGGAGTAAACTTATATTTTATATAGAATTGTAACCAATCCATGGTTACTGAAGTTCCCGTAACTCTTGTTTTGTCATAGCGTCATATTACACATATACTGTTCAATATTTATCATCAATAGAACTAAAATGTTATCTTTGACATATTTCTTTTATCAAACTTTTATGATATATCCTTCGCTTGCACCCGTAATATATAGATTGAAAAAGTTGAAGTGTGAGTTCATGGAAGCAGAAAGTGAATAGACCAGAGTCGGCCTATTTTCTTTTCGTTATTATTCTATCGGCTCCTCTGCAATTATTGTTTCCTTTTTTTTATGGTTAATTTATGTTGTGCGCCAGCCTTATTCTTTCGGGAAGACTAAGGGCGGTGTTACAAGGTAGATTATTCCAGATGGTTCTGGAGGCGGAAGTGATGATTTCGCCTGGCCGCGTGGAACCTCATTAGTTTCCAGCCGGCCGCGGATAGAGCCCCGAGCAGTCAGTCGGTCGAATGCTCCACTCAGTCAGTTGTGCCAGTTGGAGAGTGGAAGTTATAGCTCGTGCTCTTGTGTTGGAGTTCATCACGGGTGGCGGGTGAGTGTGAGCCCATTTGATATAACATTAACTTGTAGCTCGTTACAGTACTGGGCAAGCTAGTTGAAAATTACAAGGCTAGTGTTCATTCGACTATAGGCTCCAGCGTCAGTCAAGCCTATTCACGTCCTTAAAATACTATTACAGCTCCGAAAGCATTGGGATAAAATTAAAATTGGGAAAATTTTGTTCAATGTGGGTGATCATGTGCGCATAAGTAAAGAAAAAAAATTTTTGACAAAGGATACGAGAATAATTTTACACGAGAAATATTTAGCATAGTTAAAGTAATTCCTAAACTTCCCGAACCGGTCTATTCGTTACAGCATCTCCAGGGACGTCCCATTGAGGGACATTTTTATAACTACGAACTAGTTTGCGTGCGTCGTCCAACGATTTTTCAAATAGATAAAATAGTACAGAGTAAGCGGATTAAGGGCATTCAACATCATATAGTCGAGTGGAAAGGATACGACAGTTCTTTTAACAGTTGGGTACCTGCGTCTAACATTAAACAAATATGAGTCATTTTTATGTAGCACTACCTTCGGATTCGAGCGCCGATTATTACGAAAAAAATACACTCTCTTACTATACTACAAAATTGGCACAGTCCATACGGCTAGAACAAGACCGGTGGGAGGTGGGACTAGCTGAATTATCCTATCCGGTGGGTTTTGAAAGTCTCGAAGATAACATTTTATCCAAGGACAAAGAATTGACGGGAAACGTCGTGCTGACCCAAGTGGGACGTGTTTCGATTCCTAAACAAGATTTCTCATCCTTTAAGGATCTTTATAATAAAATTAATAGTTCGATAAGCGATAAAGAAGATCTAGAGGTTAAAATATCTGAATTTCAATGGTACATTCTTCACGATCAAACAATGTTAAGTGAGATTAAAAAACAAAAGGATGCATGGACGGCCGACAAGTCACCCATAACTACACGATTCAAAAACACAATTTCATTTACGGTGGCGAAAAGAAAATTTAAAATAGAATTTCCAGTTCGTCACTATGTAGGCATCAGAGACTTAATTACGACCATTCGAAACAGACTGCCCAACATAAAGTCACTTAATGCGGTTAATACACATATGAGAGATTTAATGAGCAAGGATATTAAGGGGGTTTTTTGCGATCTAATCGTAAACTGCCCGGCTCTAGTTCAACCGAAACAGAGTCTGTCTTTGTGTACACAGACATTATAGGACCACAGTTGCTAGGTGACTCATATGTGGGATGGATTAGAATCATACAGTTCCCCTCTGCCTCCACACATCACGTGTTCTTTCCTATATTCTATTTTCCCATCGAGAAATGAAATTTTGACTCTATAAGTATAGGCTTATACACAAAGTTTGGCGAACGAATGAATTTTCAATAGGGTCACGTGCCCAATGTAGCGGTTTTACATTTTAGAGAGAAAAAACTCCAATTGTTGAGGATGTACCGCTCTTTGTCACGACATGCGCCGTGTGTGTTAAAAAAATGCAAACGCCTTGGCACGATTCGTCAGATTTAACAGTGCCGAAAAATTGTATAAATTTTGTCCAATCACCGAAGACGACGACGACACCGAGAATAGCTTTAATTGTGACGACTGTTGATTACAGGTCATCAGTACAGACGTAGACAGCGATGGAGAAGGTGACGTGCAGCTGTAATATGGTGGAGGAGCATCTCCCGTCCGAGGATTCACAACCATCACTGGTGACCCGCACTTTCTACCTAGACAACAAACACGTAGCGGTTGGCCTCTTTCCTAGCCGCAACTTTTACGCTCACGTGATGTTTTCGTCAAATTCTAAGCGTCTGATACTCACCGTCCCGCAATAGAAACTTTTTCGTTAAAGAAACGCCGTTTTGGTCCAACTGTGTAAACTTTGAGTCCAACATGGACGACTTTAGCATAGTGGTGAAAAAACTTTTCGTTGTGTGGAAATTGAGCCCGAGTGTAAAAAAAACATTCAAATATACTTGTCTACGGACGAATTAAAACTATGTACGCTCTTTAGCAATATACCACACGCCTCGTTAAATTTCTCAATCATCCTTATGTATTGGTATTCATTGACAATGTCCTCAGCTCTAAACCTTTTGTCGACCCACCCGATCCTATTCCATATTTTGATTATCTATAGTTATTTGACGATATTTGTATTTTTATGTATAGCAATAATAAATTGTGAAAATCTGTATTTTTTTATTATAATAATAAAATTTGAAAATGTGTATTTATCTTTCATTTCTAGTAATATTACCCTCCGATTTAAATGATATATTTGTAGTAAAAGCCATAAATCATTTTTTATATAAAATACAGGTTTTCCACTTTATATAGTATATCCAAATAAAACTTGGCAAGTAGTGATGGTTAATGCTCACATTATAGAAAATAATAATTCATTAAATTTGAAGACGTCATAATCCTGTGACGTCAATGTAGTTTAGTTACACACACCCATTACTACTTACGTCAATGTCTTAATCACAGAATATTTATTAAAAACTGATTTTATTCACGTAATTCTCACGAAACATCACTAGCATACGGATATTTTAGTTACACCATACCATCATACTGTCAGAGTACTCAAGTTTATAGAAAGATTAACCGGTTTTAAACATTAACAGTATATACTGTAACTAAGAACATGACTCAACTGA
>CABEEJ010000814.1:0-12650 GCA_901482245.1 Timema douglasi
ATATCCAAAATAACGGCAGAACCGGGATCCACACTTATGTAGAGTCGTCGTATACATGTAGAACTATTATTCCTACCATGTGTGCTAGGTCCGCAGATTCAAATATAGAAACTGTGGCGCCTTAAACTAGCGTCCAGCATATCTGTATTAGGTTAGTATAGTTTAAAGACAATCAATCTGAAAATAACGGCAGAACCAGGTTCCACGACCATGCAGGGTCTCTTTTTATACCTATAACTATAATTGCCACCATGTGTGCTCTTGCCGCAGATTCAAATATAGAAACTGTGGCCCCTATAAACATTGCGGTAGTTTAGAGGAGTAATGTCTAACTTTAAATAGCCTACATATGATTCGATAATTACGGCAGACCCAGGTTCCACACTTATGCAGGGTCATTATAGACATATAGAACTATGATCCTCCTCATGTGTGCTCATTCCGTGGATTCAAATATAGAAACTGTGACACCTTAAATCTAAATCTATTTATTAGAAACATGTTTAATCTAATATTTGACCTTAGTGCCATCTATGCTATTTAAAAAATATATATCTACTCTTTTGCCATCTATTAGAAGTTTTAGAACTAATTATCTACTCTATTGCTTTCTATTAGAATTTTTGGAACTAAATATTTTCTTGGTTTCATTTATTTTTCTAATGTTGGTTAAAAATGTTAGTTTATTGTGGATGTGGTGGACTTCTGGGAGCTATTAGCATGTCCCATCAGATTCAACGCGGGTTCACAAGCAGTTTTCTTTATTTCTACTTCCCGACTTTAATTTGAGTGCAATGGAACGTCTTCGTAGGGGTCGTAGGCCTTTAAGGGATTTAACTACTTCTAACATAAGAGTTAATCAAACTTCAGGAGGTAAGTTTGGCCCGGCTGCTAACAGACTTAGAATAAATTTTTGTAACTTTTATATAAACCAAAGTTCTTCTCATAGTTATTTTCCCGTCTTTTAACCAAATTGTATCTCTTTTACTATCGTTTATCTTAAAAAACAAACAATAAAAACCACATATAAATTGTCTACTAATAGTTCTTCTACAGTCATTTGTATCCTCTTGTCGTAAGAGGCGTTGGGTTTATTTTATGGTTCAATCCTCGGTCCCGGTACAGATTTATTTGATTGATAAACCTTTCCTTCACCTCTAACAAGATTTGTATTAATCACACCTTGTGAATGTGGGGAATGCCAGGCCTCCATTGTGGTTCGGATCCCACGGAAAACTGTATGTCCTCCATTTCATTTCTCAATCACCCTACCATTACACATTAGTGTAAGTGCTAATAATAATAATTTATTTTATGTTTTGAGAAACATGACAGTATGTCATGACATTTAATGGGAATAATACCAAAGAATCTTGGATAATAAACATAATCTTAATATCATAAGAATGTTATTAGCAATCTTAGTGCAACTGAATGTAGATGGACCATTAAAAAGTTAAGCCTCATCTACAGACTACTCTACAGTCACATGATTAAGGATACAGACTGTGTGGTCGCGAATACGATTTCTAAGGACCCTGGATTACATATCTTTAGTTACAGAGTCTGTAAATGGAACTTTATATGTTCTCTAGTATGTTGACAAATATTCTTCTCTGACAACATTGAAATAAATTGGTAAGCTCTGTTTATTTCTTGGTTTGAATCAAAGGCCTACTAGACACATGGCAGAACATATTTACTCATCTGAAATATTCTAATAATTGTCGTTGTTTTTTCTCCTGATGGCACAGGGTGTTGCCCTGAGTACACTTGGGAAGGTTGTCGAAACAAACCCACAATGAGATGAAGTGATTATGAATATGGTGTTGAGCCAGTGAGAGTCTTAAACCTAAGTTAAGCCTAATTTACCAACCCTTGGTGACCATTGGGATAATTCCCCTTAAGAAATAAACACCTGAGGTACAAGCCGGGAATCGAACCCAGGACCTCTGGGTTCATAGGCCGGTGCACTTACCACTACATCTCGGGGCCGGTTAGTGCTAGTATCAACAAGGGCCCTTGGGCTTATTCAGATAGAACCTACAACACTCGCCTAGCATTATCATGTTTTGGTTTTCAGATAAAGAAATATTTACAGTAAACAAAACAAAGGCACCAAAGCTACTAAAACAAAAAAGTCCCTTGAGAGGCATTGCTGAAGATGTTGATGATCCTTTGTTGATCGAATTGGGCCCTGGAATGGTAACTCGGTCAATGGTGAAAAGGATAGCCACCATTACAAAATCGAATAATCAACACATGCTGTTGATACCAGGAAATTCTAAACTGAAGGTGAAAATAATAAAACTATTCAGATCCATGTTTTGTCGAGCGAATGCTACAATAGAGACTATATAGTTATATCCAATCACAATTGAGCCTGCGCTCAATGGTAAGTGGTAGGATAATTTGATTAGCTAATCTCCCTTCAGATAAGTACTGTAATAGGAATAGAATAGTTTGCAGATGAAATTAAGAATAGTAGTTGAGAAACTTAAGTCAAATATTTTGATGTATTTTTTAGAACCTACACAAGGTTAAATATAATACCTTATCTAAATCAGTAAAAAATCCTCATTTGTCGTTGAGAATAACTAAACATTGTAGTTTTAAAGAACTTGATTTGGGTTTAAAAAAAGGTTTAAATTTTAAATATTTTTATTCAATTTCAATAAGCCCGTGTGAATCTATCATTTTCAATTTCAAATTCAATATCAACCTTGGATAACTTACATGAACTGAATCCAAATTGAATCTTGTGCCCAAAATAAATTTTGTGTCGAGTTCAAATCAAATCTAAGGCTAAGTTTATTTTATCTTATCATATTGAGTCCTAAATAAATCCAGATTCTTTAAAAAGAATGGGATTGAATAGTTTCTTTTAAAAATTTATTCAGATCTGAATTTTAAGGTTACTATGATAATGTCAAAAAAAAAAAATCTGATTTGAATATATTTTAGCTACTATGTAAAGTTTCCAAATCTAATTCAATAATAAAATATTTCAAAACAGGTTGATAGTCATTTAATACAAAATTTAATTCATTTAATATAATGTGATCAATAGTTCTAATCCCAAAGGGGAAATATAATTTAATAAAGGACCACTATAATAGTGCAAAAGTTGATTAGTTGATTTAGTGTACCTATCTACTTTTTTAAATAAGCTACAAGATGTTCTCTGTCATAAACAATTGTCCTATATGTCATTTCTTTACGACCTGGAACTCAAGTTATTCACTCCATGCAACTATACTCCATTCACGTTAGGAATTACTCTCTGAAAGGTCTTTTTTCTTACCAATATCCTACTATATAATAGGTTTCTGGTATGGAAAAAGGCCTTTCAGAAAACAATTCCTACGCTGAACAGACTTTAGTTTCCAATCTGACTATTGATTTATTAAGTAATTATGAATTATAGATTTGAATTTGAGCTAAACACATTGAATCCAAATCTTACTAATATTAAGATTTGAAATTTCCAAAGCATACACAGGCTTCCATTTGATTAAGTTGAGCTCTTAGTTTGTGAACTATATTTCAGGGTTCTGGTGGTATTCAGCAGTCATCTTGTTTATCTGGTCCTGAGGAGAAGGTGACAAACGCTGTGAACTTCACGTATGCCATTTTATTTAGTATTTTCTCATAAACAATAGATGGCCACAACTCGCATCGATGGGTGCATGGTCTAACATAATACACTTGGAGTAGGTCTAAATTGGTTAGTCAATGTTAAAGAGATTGTAGTTCTAATCTTAGTTGTGTATACTGAGGTTGGTTTTCCTTAATTGTTACTTGTTCTAACCCGCCTCGGTGGCGTAGTTGACTAACGCGCTTGTTGTGTTAAGCCAGACTGCTGAGGGCGGGGAGATCGAGGTTCGAATCTCGGTCGGGTGAACTGGGTTTGGTTTTTCCTAAATGGTTTTCCACTCTCCCTTCACGCAAATGCGGGTTCACTTCCTCTAAATTCAACCTTTCCAATTCCTAATCCATTAGCGTAATTAGTACTTAAAGAGTATAACCCGAATGGGTAGTAAGACGCGGTGCTAAATATTATTATTATTACTTGTTCTACCTCCAAACAAATACTGGTACATTCCTTCTAATTTATATCTTACCTATCACTACCCCATTATTTTAGGTACGTGGATAGTTCTAACAGAAAAATAAAATAAGTTTATTAGTTCTACAATTTGAGTAAATAAATTTCCATTTGATGAAACGGTGAGGTAAAATTGTATGTTTTAAATCTTCATAAATGTATGTCAAAAGTTTCTGGTGTTTGCCTTTAGAGTTCACTGTAATCGAGAGATTCAAATGAGTCCAAATCTCGGAAAAAACCAAATGTTCACGCTCGACTGAGCAACCAGAGTTTGCTAATAAAGAAATGTTAGTGTTTCATTCCTTTAAACCGTCATAAGAAAATGTACACTAGAAACTCACTTATTTGAATGGAATGGAACCAGGTACAATCAGGATAATCCTTGATTTTGGAATTTTTTTACTCTTAGCCCTTTAAAAAATTGTATACAACTTTTGCAAAATGTTGTGCAAATAACCTATTTATTTACAGCCTGATAATAAAATGTGCTTTTATGCTATATAAATAACAAATTAATCCTACAACATGTTTGTTTGGGATTTAGTGATTGTTTGCTCAAAGGTTTTTTTCCATAGTTGTGAAAAAAGGTTTCTACTATTTCCCTGATTCACTTACGCTAGCGCATCGGCTGCTCAAAGGAAAAATGACGAGAAGTATCCAAGTACTCAGCCTCCGAGTTTGGGACAGTCTCGCCACGGCAGAGAATTAAGATCTCGTGCAAAGAAGCAGTCCAGTAATGTTCCTTTTAGAAACGTTGCTCAGAGGCTCACCAGCAACAAAACCAAATCCAAGGTATGGTCACTCCTAGTCTACTACATCTCATATCTTGCTCTTATCCCTTCAAACTAAAATTGACTTGTGATTTATAAGTAACTAATCTGTCCAAAACATTCTTGTTCAGGCTCGTCAAGTTGTTGGAGATGAAACTTTTATCATATCTTCGACTGTGGAAGTAGTTCATACCGATAAACCTGCCACCAGCCCACAAACTGACGTTCCTCAGCGTCAAGAGAATGGTACGTCATTAAAATCAATTGCAATAGATTCTAGTTCACATCATGTGTTTAAACAGGATCCATGTATAATTATTACACTTAATTCATTTTTGTAAATTAAAATGTATTTTTTTAGTGCTATTAAGTTATTTCAATAAATATATAATTGCCGCTGTTATGCCATTGATTATATCTTCCAACTACCAACATTTATGACAAAATAATTTATTTTCACAAAATTATTTCTTTTGATTTTTTTTCCAGTTGCCATGACTGAAGGTGAAAATGGAGAGGAGATTCACGATGTTCTTTACTTCAGGTGTGTTAAATTAGTCTACACTAACAAACAGGACAAAAAAGAAAAAATTTTTTTAGCTAGATTCTGTCAGATTCAATCTCCTGGCCCAGCTGTTTATTATTTGCATTCTTGAAAAACTCAATATCAGAAGAATTTGAGATTCATAACATAATAAAACCTATTTCAAATCAAATTTTTAAGCTCTTTACTTGAAATGTTAATTTTTTTGTACCTTGATAGCTCAACTATAAGAGACATGCAAATGTTAGCGTTTGCTCATCAACATTAGATGGTTAGTATCCCTCACACGGTGGTTGCATCGTCTAACTCAGGGCTTCTTAAACTTTTTGGCTTACAACCCCTTTTCGTCAGGGAAATTTTTACACAACTCTGGGTGTATAGGTATCAAAAATAGATAAACAGATCAAATGTGTACTAATAATGGAATCATAAATCAAAATCAAAATACTTCATTGATATACATATTATTTTACCATTTATCAAAGATGTAAGCAAATTTATGTACTAAGATGATATATAAATAAATAGGTATACCAATCAAACATTTACTAATAATACATCATAAAGAAATTTATTTTAAAACTATTCTTTGCTATACATAAATTTTACCACAAATGAAAGGAGATTAAAGCATATTTAATTAAATCAAACATTCAAACGCAATACAATTCAAAGATTTACAGATTTGATATTTAAATGCAGAGGGATGAAGATAGGATAGCATTGAAAATCTTGATTTTCCATCATTGAACTATGCTGTGTGTTCAAAACCACGGTTGTAGTGAAAGCACATGATTCAACACAGGATTATGCGTTTGATTTTGGAATAATTTATTGTTATTGCACGTTCTGAAACCTCTTACTGCCGCCTAATTTTTCACGGCCCCGATATATAGCTATATGAGCCCTTATGGGGTTGCGACCCCACAGTTTAAAAAGGCCTGGTTTAACACAATACACTTGGCAGTAAGTCTAAATTTGTTGGCCAATGTCGAGAAGATTGTAGTTTGAATCTCAGTCGGGTGTACCCAATTTGGTTTTTCTTAATTGTTATTCGTTCTACCTCTACACAAATGCAGGTACATAATCTCTCATTTCTATCTTACCCATCACTACCCTATTATTGTAAGAATGTGTATAGTTTTAACAGGTTTTAAGGTGTGGTGCACAAACAATAAAATAGGTTTATTAGTTTCACAATTTGAGTTAATCAAGCTATCATTTGCTGAAACATTGAAGTAAAGTTTTATATTTTAAATCTCCATAAATATGTCAAAAGTTTCTGGTGTTGTGCTTGTGGAGTTCACTGTAATCGAGAGGTTCAAGACGAGTCCAAAGCTTGGAAAAAACCAAATGTTCACTCTCGATTGATAAACCAAGGATTGCTAAATAGAGCAATGTTAGTGTTTCATTCCTTTAAACCCTGTGTAAGAATATGTACACTAGAAACTCAATTATTTGTATTTGATGAGAGACTTGGTACAATCTGAGTAATCCTTGATTTTGGAATTCTTTTACTCTTAACCATGTAAAAAATAATACTTATCTTAAACAAAAGGTTGTGCAAATAACCTATTTTGTTTACAAACAGAAGGATAAAATGTGATTTTGTTCTATACAAATATAAAATTAATCCAACATGTTTTGTTTGGGATTTAGTGATTGCTTGCTTAATTTTTTTTTCATATTTCTAAAGAGGTTTCTACTATTTCCCTGATTCACTCAATCTAGCGCACCGTCCTCTCAAGGGGAAAGTGACGAGAAGTCTCTAAGTACTCAACCTCCGAGTTCGGGACAGTCTCGCCACGGCAAAGAATTAAGATCTCGTGCAAAGAAGCAGTCCAGTAATGTTCCTTTTAGAGATGTTGCTCAGAGACTCACCAGCAACAAAACCAAATCCAAGGTATGGTCCCTCCTTGTCACTCCTAGTCTACTACATCTCATACCTTGCTCTTATCCCTTCAAACTAAAATTGACTTGTGATTTATAAGTAACTAATCTGTCCAAAACATTCTTGTTCAGGCTCATCAAGTTGTTGAAGATGAAACTTTTATCATATCTTCGACTGTGGAAGTAGTTCATACCAAGAAACCTGCCCCCAGCCCACAAACTGACGTTCCTCAGCGTCAAGAGAGTGGTACGTCATTAATATCAATTACAATAAATTCTAGTTCACATCCTTCAGTGTTTCATTATAGGCTATAATTATTACATATAGGTCTGGTTTTACATTCATTTTTGAAAATTAAAATTTATCTCTTTTAGTACTATATATTATTTGAATAAATATATAAATGCTGTTGTCATGTTAATGAATAATTCTTTCAAGAACCAAAATTGATTTTTTGATATTAAATAACTTTTATAAAAATTGTTATTTAATTTATTTTAATATTTATTTCCAGTTTCCATGGCTGATGGTGAAAATGGAGATGAGAATCACGATGTTCTTTACTTCAGGTTTGTTAAACTAGTCTACATTAACAAACTAAACAAAGAATAAAAGAAAACTGGTTTGGCTTTATCCTGTCAGATTTGAACCCTGTCCCAAATCTGTATTATTTGAAGTCTTGATAAACCCGATATTAAAGGAACTTTAGATTCATAAGATACTAAAAACTATCTCAAATCAAAATTTGAAGATCTTTACTTGAAATGATAACTTTAATGCACATGGATGGATCAATTATAAGAGACATACAAAATGTTATTTCTTTATGGCCTAATGAGTATGAAAAATAAAAAGCTCGCTATAGTGTTGGCCAAACTGTCGTCATGAAACTTGGGTGTGCAATATTAATAATATAAAAAGTATTTATTTTTTGCTAGCCTCTTAGTCTGATTTTTTTATCCATTTATACCAAATTGTACATTTTTGAAGACATAAGAATAATAATTTATATTTGAAAGAACATTTATAACTATATTTGATAAAAAAATATTATTTGACCCATCTCCTATTTCAAGTAAAATATGTGTTTTTTCTTTGTGTGAAGGGTTATTAGTAAATTAGCTTCAGAACATCCATGCACTGTTGTATAATCAGGCTAGTAGTATTAGATGGACCTAGTAATTCCTTTTTTAAATGTTTTATTTAGTTAATAAAACACAACTTTTAGTAACCTCACCCATTATTTGCAGTGAAATAGTGAAAACCAAATAAACTGACACTGTTACTATTGGTGCAGTGGTATCCAACCTTTTTTGTTCACCCTCAGTCGTTGGTGCATAATGCAAGCTTTACATATTCTATCATCTACATCAGAGGTGGCCAAACAGTTAATCGCGATCTACTGCTAGACCCCGACCGCTAGTTTAGTCGATTGACTAAAAGAGATTAGTCTTAGATCCACATTAGAAGATTTAAATATCTAAGCTGTCTGACTGATGAGCATTTACAATCCTACCTTCGTTTATGAACTATCATTCAACAAACTATCCTAAGATTATGCGGTATCATGCATCAACTTCAAAGTCAAGTTTTAATGAAAACATTTATTTTTTAGGGAAATTAAATATATACAAACCATTTTAAAAAATGACCCTTTGTTCTCATGACCGGGATACAAAACTCAGTTTCTTTATTATTTGATGTCCCCTCTAGTGAAAGATTTACAACTTAAACAAGACATTGCCAGACTTTATGATCTTGGGATCTACTCCAAAGAAGTGTGTGTGTGTTTTTTTAATGAAAAACTCACTTTCAATGTGTGAAAGGACTATAAGTTTTTGTATGTAATACAATTTTCTCTTGTGGCAAACCCAGAATCTTGCCCTGATTATTCACTCTTTATCTTGAACTAATATATTATATTTTTATTTGCTTCAGTGGCCGCAGTGGTCTAAAGCGCCAGTCCCAATATAGACTATACCACCAATGACGGAGAGATTATGGTTCAATCCTTGTCAGGTGTACTAAGAATGGTTTTTCTTAAAGGGTTTCCCCACCTTCATGCAAATGCAGCTACACTTTCTCTAAATTCAACCTTCCTCTTCCCTAACACGTTAAAAAATAAGTGTATCTGGAGGTGGGTGTGTGTGTGTATATATATATATATATACACTTGTATATATTATCTTAGGGGTACCCCCTAAGATGTATTCGAGAACCACATAGGGTAAGCATAGCCCCCAGTTGAATATCTTTGTAGTTGTGTCTTCATAGACAAGTTCTAGTTATTTAACTATTTCCTGTTTTATTTTGACAATGACTTGTTTAACGATGAGGTGTCAGCTCTTGTCGACGTTTCAGGTGTCTACTTCAAGAAGACGTTGACCTTCTCTTGTTGATCTTTTAGGTATCTACTTTAGGAAGACATTGACCGTCTCTTGTTGGTGTTTGCTTGAGGAAGATTTGCCCGTCTCTTGTCGATGTCTACTTGAGGAAGACGTCCGTTTCTTGTCGATGTCTACTTGAGGAAGACGTTCGTTTCTTGTCGATGTCTACTTGAGGAAGACGTTCGTTTCTTGTCGATGTCTACTTGAGGAAGACGTTCGTTTCTTGTTGATATCTACTTGAGGAAGACGTCCGTTTCTTGTCGATGTCTACTTGAGGAAGACGTCCGTTTCTTGTCGATGTCTACTTGAGGAAGACGTACCGTTTCTTGTCAATGTCTACTTGAGGAAGACGTCCGTTTCTTGTCGATGTCTACTTGAGGAAGACTTCCGTTTCTTGTCGATGTCTACTTGAGGAAGACGTCTGTTTCTTGTTGATGTCTACTTGAGGAAGACGTCCGTTTCTTGTCGATGTCTACTTGAGGAAGACGTCCGTTTCTTGTCGATGTCTACTTGAGGAAGAATGTTGACTATATCTTGTTGATGTTTTAGGTGTCTACTTGAGGATGTCGTTAATCATCTCTTGTTGATGTTTTAGGTGTCTTCTTGAGGAAGATGTTGATCGTCTCTTGTCGATGTTTTAGGTGTATACTTGAGGAAGATGTTGACCGTTTCTTGTTGTCTTAGGTGTCTACTTGAGGAGAACGTTGATTGTCTCTTGTTATTTCAGGTGTCTACTTGAGGATGACGTTGACTTTCTCGTGTTGATGTTTTAGGTGTCTACTTGAGAAAGACATTGATCGTCTCTTGTCGATGTCTTAGGTGTATACTTGAGGAAGACATTGAACATCTCTTGTCGATGTTTTAGGTGTCTATTTGAGGAAGACGTTGGAGGTTTCAAGTCTCTACTTTAGGAAGATGTTGAAAATCTCTTGGTAATGTTTCAGATCTCTACTTGAGGAAGACGGTGACAGTCTCTTGTCGATCAATGTTTCAGATGTGTACTTGAAAAAGAAGTTGACCGTCTCGAGCGTGTTTGTGCCAAGTGGTCATCTCTTCAGAACAGCACTTGTTTGCCACAAGAAGTGTCATCCTTGATTGACGTAGCTCTTGGCCAGACTGGGCTTCTAATCAATAAGAAATTTTCACATTTCCGAAAGTTGATAGACAAATGTGAACTCAAGCAAGGACATTTGCCAATATTTCTCTCGGATCTGGAGGGATTTTGGGATATCATCTGCCTACAGGTATAGCGGATTGTTGTGATTTCTATTTATAAGGAAATTATTTGATAAGCTAAATAAATTTCTTAAAACTAGTCGAGCCTTGGTGTAAATTGTCAAGTACTAGCTAGCATTGTAAGATATTTAATATTAATGTTAAAAAATGAATAAAAGAACTTAAAAGTGATCAAAGAAGAAATTTCACATTTTTTTCTAAATAGATCTTATGTTATTATAGTGTTGCTCTAATCTTTTCTTTACAGTTCATTCATGATTCTCCACATTATATGTTAATTCAAGGATGCTTCCTGCATGAAGTGAAGTTTCCTCAAACTGTGATGTTTCTTATGGAGGAAAGTTATGAAGTTTAAAAACCACAGTAACAATCCTCATTTATCTTAGAATTTTTTATTGTGATATTTTTAAACTTTTGCTTTATTTGTGTTAGGAAGGCTAGATTTATGTTTGACAATTTACTTTGATGTTATGTCTGCAACATTATTCATCAAATGTCATGTAAACTGAGATAATTTCATATTCTTATGAATTTTTTTGAACTATTAATGAAATCTAGATCGGGGAGCTGTGCAGTAACTATCACCTCTTTGTCCAGTAGCAGCAGTGTAAAGTGTGATCTGTGTTCCATCCACTTTTCTTGTACCTTCTTACAAATATAATACAATTTTAAACTATTAACTCAAGTTGTAAGAGTTTTACTCCATGTTGGTATGAACCATATTTTCAAATAGCGAACCACAATTTGGGATTTCTGAACATCTGCAATACGTCTCAATGTTCAGGCTCCTAATTTTTTGACCTTTATCGAATAAATTGAATTTCAAAAGCAACTTATTACCTTTTTCTAGCTCAATCTTTTTTCTCTGTTTATAATTTTGTACAAACTAATGCTTGATAACTATCTTTCTTGTACAGTCAAATAATTGTTTTGTTTTCAGGTAAAAAATATAGACAATAGGTTCTTTCATCTTGAGAAACTGGAAGTTAATAATTGGCAGGAATCCTCTCCAGAGGTGAAATCTTTCATCAAGAAGAAAAAGGTCCCAATCCTAATCAAGCCCGAGCACAATGTTAAGACATCGGTGAGGGATTTTATTGAAGGTAAGTAATCACACTTCACATGTTATGAAAAAAAGCTTCTTTTGCACATTTAATCAGAATAATGTGTCGAGGACTGTAACTAGCAGTGGCACCCTTGAATCCTTAAAGGATATTCAAGGATTCAAACACACATATTATTACACCCTCAGCCAATCCTATAGACAAGGCCCCAAACTATAGGATAGTGAGGATGAAACAATACAAGGGAAAAACAGTAAATAGAAAAGGTTTAAAACAAGATGTTCTTTTATTGCCAATATTATCATCAAAACACGGAAAAGACGGCCTTATTATTAAAATATCCTGTAGTTACTATCCAGAAAGAAAACATTGATATATATATATATACAAGCGTCGGACTTAAGGTCCTCAAAACATGACGTTGTTACTGGTTGCTCTCAACCACAAAATAGGACTTAAGGTCTTTCAAACAATATCACAACAAGTTATACCTTAGTTTACATGACCTACCTAACTCAACAACTTCTCGTAAATTCAATATTTTACTAATATATATTTTACAGTTAAATTAACTTGATCCCAACAAGGATTTCAAAGAAAGCACAAAAAATTACTAAGCCTCACGCAGTTTAGCATTTGTCAAATATTAT